>APFE030536028.1:0-25824 GCA_000404065.3 Pinus taeda | reverse complement strand
TCCTAATGTCACGGATAATTTGGAGACCCTGCTCACAACGAAAGAAGTCTTCTCTTTAGAAGACATTAAGTTTGGGGTTAATCACCTCGCGAATGGGAAAGCTAAGGACATTGAAGGTTACCAGGCAGAAATCTTAAAAATTGGAGGCCCTGTCCTCATCCCCCACATCCACAAGCTTTTCAACCAAGTTGTTAAGCAAGGGTTCCCTAAACCTTGGACTGAGAGCCTCATTATCCATATTTTTAAAAGTGGAGATACAAATAATCCCTCTAATTATCGGACAATTATGATCAACCCTCTCTTAGCCAAGTTGTACGGTAGTATTCTGGAAAAAAAGTTAAGCATATGGCTTGAAAGTGAAGGTAAGCGGGCTAAAGGCCAAGCAGGTTTCAGAAGGCATCACTCAACAACAGACCACCTTGTTACGATTAGGATCATTGTGGAGGAATGTCGTAATGATAAATCCAATTTATTCTGCTGCTTTGTAGACTTTAGAAAGGCTTTCGATACGGTTCCTAGATACAACCTTTGGAATAGGTTAGAAGAGCTAAAGGTTCCTCTTGAGTTGAGAGCTGCTGCTATAAGGCTACACGAGAATGTAATTGCCAAGCTAAAGAACAAGGAGGGGTGGTCAAAAGATATTAAGTGTAACATCGGAGTTAAACAAGGCTGCCCCCTCTCCCCTACCCTATTTGGCATTTATATCGATAAGCTTGAAGGTTATTTAGAAGAAGCAGGATGTGGTGGCACAATCTTAGCTGGGATAGTCGTTATCCTTCTTCTCTACGCTGATGATATTGTTCTTTTGGCAAGGTGCCCTTCTGATCTTGATAAGCAACTCAAGCTTCTTAAGGATTTCTGCTCTACCATGGGTATGACTGTTAACACAGACAAAACAAAAGTTATGATTATCAAATCTCAGAAGGACACTTGTGCTAATTTTACGTATGACAATAATAACTTGGAGGAAGTGTATTCTTACAAGTACCTAGGAATTGATATCTATCACAAGCTCAACTGGAACCATAGCATTGAGAAAAGGATCAATGGGGGATGGAAAGCTTATTTTGGTCTTGAAAATAATTGTAAAACTGCAAACCTCGTAATGTGGGATAAAAAGAAGTTCCTCTTTGAAACTTTAGTCATTCCTGTTATCTTATATGGCTGTGAAGTTTGGGGCTATAGCATCTCAAGAGAATCATGGAGAAAGATTGAGCAAATCCAGAAGCGTTTTATAATTTATAACCTGAAAATTAAAAGCAATACACCCTATCCTATTCTCCTTATAGAAGCAGGTCTTTCTCCTATTGAGAGCCTGGCTATGCTCAGGTTTTTGGTATACAAGCACAAGCTCAATAACATAGACAATCATAGACTTCCTAAGCTAGCTTTAAATTCCAGCCAAAACCACCTAAGGCTTAACCGAGGATGGCATAAGGACACAAGGGCCTGGTTAAACTATTGGGAGATCAATGAGAATGATGCTTTGCAAAACATAAATAACATTAAAGATATTGTTACTTCTAAGTTCAAAGGAAAATTGTGGTGTGAGAAAGATTTAGCGTCTAAAAGAAAATTAAGTTACTATAAGAGGGTCATCAACCCCACCCTTGAAGATCAAAAGTATCTCTCTATTTTAACTAGCTCAAAGAAGAAAATTAATATAGCAAAGATTAGAACGAATTCTCATGAGCTCCATAGTGAAACTGGCCGTTGGACAGTTCCTAAAACGCCATGGATAGAAAGGATCTGCCATATTTGTGAGAATTGGAGCATCGAGGATGAAAACCACTTCCTCTTAGAGTGCCCTGCATACAACCACATTAGATCTCAATTTCACAACCTTTGTTACAATACTGACCTTCCTAGCCTTTTACAATGCCAAAATTATAGTGAACTCTGGAGGCTTCTCTCCAAGCTTTTTGAGCATAGGAATAAAATCTTAAATCAAAATAAATAATTTGTGTTTTTAGGTCCGATAGATCATTATTTGGTCTCAGTGGACCTTAACCATCATCATCATCATCATCACTATATCACTAATTAGTATGTACAATAAATATAAATAATTTGAAAAATAACATTGTATATTAATTACTGTGTACCATTAACACAAATGTATTGTAATTAAATTCAAAAATTCCATTTTCTTATTCGTGTAAAGTATTGAATAGACCATTTTTATGTTTTTATTTTTTAATTTTAAAAAAAAATTAATTTTTAAAATATAAATTTAAAAATATGTAAAACTAACAAGTTGTTACAATTTGTACAACTCTTAAATCAATCTATACTCTGAAATGACATGACATGTTAGTACTCTAATATGAGCATGATATAAAAAAAAATATTGTCAACATTTCAATATTAATAAATAATTATTAACTTTATTATTCTCTTCAATGTCATAATATATATATATATATATATAAACTCTTATCTACCAAAAAAAATGTTTTATAATTAAAAATAATTAAAAAAATTAAACCCAATATTCATAATAACTCATTTTACAATTTTATTATTGTTTGGAGTATATACAACACATCGTGAGATTAAAATATTTTATTAAACTAAGCTGTAGGGAATGCTTGCTATGCTACCTTATTTATAATATTCATTTATATATAAGGAAAATTTATTTAGCAAAATGGTCCATTACTTTTAATAAATTAAAAATATTGGATTGGGACTAAATAGCTCCCGGACCAACCAATTTCATAAAAATTTCAAATTATTCTAATTCTAATAAATTCCTCCATATTGTAATTATACCAATTCTAATAATTTTTTCTTTATTATTTATAACATCGTTTATATATAAACAAATCTTATTCAACGAAACAATTTATATTTTATAAACGTTAAAATTAAATATTATTTCTTGCATTTTGTTACGTTAAATTATTTTTTATACCTCAAAACGAATAGTGTTCGCGTTCCTGTCTTGAAACATAACCATATCGCTTTCTTTTTATTGGATGAATTTTTTTTATTTAACGTGCAAAAAATCGATTGAACAAATATCCGAACGCTCCCATTGCATACCTCGCTTAATATCATAATCGCATGACGGACAAACTTAGAATAGAAAACATATATATATTATGGGGTGAAATGCACAAACTTATAAATAAAAAAATAAATTATTTTAATATATATATATTTTCTATATTATATATATAAATATGGAGTGAACAGACAAACTAAAATAATTAATATATATAACATATATATATATATATTATTTTATTTTATTAGTAAGTTTCAACCCATTTTAACCCATTAATATATATATATATATATTATATGGGGTGAAATATTAAGTAGATAAATTTTTGGTGTTTTTTTATTTTTAGTTTAGATCCAATGTTTTTAGGTTATAAGGTTAATGGTTTTAATTAATTTATAAATAGTTTTCTTTTATTTATGATTAGTTTTATATTTCTATTTTGATGATAGGTGTATATCTATGAATTTTTTATGGAGGAAGGTTTGTTGACTTGTTTTTTTAATTGAGGTTCTAGATTGATTGTTAATAGCATGGTTGACTTTTAATAAATTTAAAAAATAGGATTCATGCCACGTGCCTCCCCACTTACCAATTTCTTAGGGATTTGAAATCCTTCCAATTCTAATAAGTTGCTCATTATTATTTATAACATTGATTTATATATAACCAAATTTTATTTAGCATAAGAGTAGAGACTCCCTTCAGCAAGCTCCCTATCAAAGATCCATAAGGCAGAAAGAAGGTTTAGATATCCTTAGATGGGGCTACAACAACCTCAGATCCTTTTCAATCAAGGAGGCATACCACATCCCAACTCAGGATAGACTACCAAACCCATACCCTTTCTAGAGAGACCTATGGTTCATACACACTTGGCCAAAAGTGAAAACTTTCAGTTGGCTCCTCATCATATTTTGAACCCTCACTTGGGACAACCCTTTGAAAAGGTTCTTTCAAGGTCATATTTTGAACTCTCACTTGGGACAACCTTTTGAAAAGGTTCTTTCAAGGTCATATTTTAAACTATCACTTGGGACAACCTTTTGAAAAGGTTCTTTCAAGGCCCCTCTTGGTTCTGCATGCACAAAGCCCAACAATAGACAAAAAATCCCCTATTTAGCTCTTGCACTATTACAAACAGCTTATGGAGTAAGCTAGCACATGATTTTCAACACTTCAATTAGAAGTAGGGAAACATCACCCAATGCATCAAAAACTAGGCCAAAAATCCCTTCAAAAGTCCCATCCTTAATGGTATTTGGACCATTGCTCCAAGTGTCTTAACTTGGTAAATTTGGAAAGAGAGAAACCAAAGAATATTCAATAATAAGCATAAAACTCCATAGACAATTTGGAATCTCTTCCATAACCATATTGAGGAGACTTTGGCCTTTTCACATTTGGATAACAGAGAACTCCAAGTTCCTCCATTAAAGTGGGAGATCCTAGCATGGTGGAGTCTTAAGGTCTTCAAGACTTACGAAGCATGCTCATGATGTTGCACAAGAATTTCCTCTATTGATGTATGGAAGCCTCCTTCATTCAATCATTTCAAACTTAACTTTGGTAGAGCTTCCAAAGGAAACTCGAGGGATGTTGGAATTGGAGGGGTCATTCACGATCACAAATGGGGGTCATCAACATATACAAGGGATACCTTAGTTATGACAGAAATATCGCAGCCGAGCTTGAAGCATTGATCCAGGGACTTCGCATAGCAAAGAGAAACCACCTATTTATTCTAATAGTTCAAGGGAACTCCAAGATCATCATCCAAGTAACACATAAGCTTCTCAATGACATTCCTTCTTGCAAATGTTCCATCAGCTGGAGACTAGATCACAACATGCTACAATTAGCATATTTGTTCTCTCAAAAGGAGACTATTATCTTTTCCCGCACAAGGTGAAAAGCTAATTTTCCAACATACTTTCTTCAAATAAAGGGAGTGGAAGAACAAGTGAAATGTGAGAACTAGTCTATGTCCTCCCCAACCATAGTTGCATGGTCTCTCCATTGCAACCACATTGTCGATTAGGACCTTCATCAACTAGCTCTGAATGTCTCCTAGTTAATCACAACCCAATATCTTGGGAAAGACACCACCCACACCTATCATGAAATTCACTTCCATCTAATGCCCCTACTTAACTGTTTTAAACTATGTAATCTAACCTCAAGGCATTATAGCCCATCCCTTTCGAATCCTCCACATCTACTTGATGATCGCCCTCCTATTGGTTTTAATGTTTCAATTATTGAACATTCTCATGCCTTTGTACCTACTGAGTGGTCCCTCCATTTATTGCCACATATTGCAACTCAAACAGAAAATAATTATGCTTATCTTTTCTCCCACATCCTATGCAGTCCAAGCTCCTTCTACAGATCTTACAACTCCTTAGATGGGCACCATGCTAAGAGAGTGAGGACACACTTGTCATGGTTGTAAAGGGCATGGGCACCCACCGAGTGCTCCCTAGCTGGGAGACCACATGGAATTATTTGATCCAGACATTCCTAAACACATCAAACACAGTGTTTTCACCATGGAAGTGGAGGAGCATAAAAGACTTGATGGGCACTAGGCAATAATGTATTTATTGGCATGTCATCTCTGGAAGTTGGAATGAGCATGTGCTAGAGCCAAAAGAAGGGTAGCAGAATCAAATGCATAAATTAGCCATAACTAAAGCTTGCTTCGCCACCTCTCCAGAACCATTGGCATAGATTTTCCTCTTATTCATGATACCTCCACATTTCTAAGCTCTCTAGAAAGTCGTTCTGCTTACATCCTTCTCAACAACCTAGCTCTTCTTCTCCCTCTATCATCTAGGGATGGTCATGGAATTGGCTCATCTGACCAAGGTCCTCCAAATCGGCAATTTGTTGTTAAGGAGAGTAGCTAGCAACCACTCTGCAACAATGGTGTTCAGCTCATTCACACGGTACCCTATCCTCCATGGTCCAACCCCTTTAGTTGCTCCATTATGAAGGAAATTCCAGATGTAGGCCCCTTTGGCATCACGAGAAATGTTGAAGTTGTTGTTAGTCATGCGACACCATCTCTTTCAGGTTCAGAGGGCAAGCACACAGAATGAGAAGGTTCACTAGTTTGTTTTACTTGCTTTTTTTCCCTTTGTTCCCATAGTAGCACGTGTATGGTTCACCGCATATGCAGTCACTCTCATAGAAGGCTTATGTAACCTATCTATGCTTTGGATTTTTTCTTGGACAATGAATGTATATCAGATTGTTCACTCCTTAACAAACTATCTGGTTTCCACTTTTTGGGGCAAATGGTCCTCATCAAGCTCTTATTAGTGGGGCCTCGGAGCTCGGACTCACCGAGAATTTTTGCATGTAACCTATGCACAATTTTTTTGCTAATATAAAGTTGTTTATCCCAACAATCCCACCCTTGGAGTTGATTATAACATATAAAAAAATATTATAATAAAAATGGATATATCTTTTCTATTTTAGAATATAATATGGATGAAAAAAAAAAAAAAAATCTCAGTGTTTAAGCATTTTATTAGTGTGCACATCTACCATGAGTTGAGAGGGATTAGATCTCTAGATATGCATAGTGACACATTTGATCTATCTTAATGCTTGGTAGAACTAAGTTATGATAGCTTTAGAGTTATTTTAATAAACACCATTTCAATATTATTTATTGATTTTTTATTTTTATAATTTAATTTTATAATCAAGTTTATTTAATAAAGGAATAATTAAAATTACATATATATAATTAAATGTTTAAAAATTGGAGTTTAAATATTTTATATTTATTTATATATTATTTTAATTAATTTTAGTAAAAATGATTAATGGAAATAGAATTTAAATTATTAAATTTATAAAAAAAATATAATTTCAATTTGTTAGAGATTTCTAAAAGCTAAGTATGTAATGGATTTTTGATATGTCCAACTTTTCGATGGTTACTCCATCCATCATTTGTAGATGGAGCTTTGGTCTCTAGTGAAATTTTTTATATGCCTAACTTTTAGATGGTTACTCCATCCATCATCAAAGATCAAAGAATTTCGTAGATAGAGCTTTGATCTCTAGTGATAAATAAAATAACCATCTGAAACAAGATAAAAATAATGAAACTTGAATTAATCAAAAGGTTGTCTGTTTTGATGCTAGTTGCTGCTTTTTGTCCTTCGCCTGCATCACTAAGCAATCTCCTCAACCAAATTGCTTCGCATGTAGCTGCACACAATGCCTGGTACTTTGCTTCACATGACGATAACGCTACAGTACTTTTCTTTTTGCTGCACCATGAAATAACCCCGGATCCGATGCTGAATGCATAACCTGTGATGGATCTACGATTGTCCAGGTTACCTGCCCAATCAGAATCTGAATAACCTGCTAAAGTAACATCGGAACTGTCAGTGTATAAAATACCATAATTACAAGTACCACTAATGTATCTCAACACACATTTCGCTGCATTCCAGTGACTGTCAAGTGGTCTGGACATAAACTGGCTCAGCACACTAGCAGAGTATGCCAGATCAGGCCTAGTTGTCGTAAGATAGATGAGACTTCCCACTAGCTGTCTATACAAAGTGGCATGCACCTGTTTTGTGCCATCATCACTGCTTAGCTTGAGATTTTGCTGCAATGGTGTTGCTGTTGTTTTACACTGTTCCATTCTGAATCTTTCCAACAGGTTTCTGGCATACTTTCCTTGAGTTAGAAAAGTTTGACCATAATCTTTCCACACTTCTAGTCCTAGGCAATAATGAAGATCGCCAAGGTCTTTCATTTCAAATTCCTGTGACATTTGCTGCTTGATTTCTTTGATTAAACTATCTGCATTCCCTGTTATTATCATGTCATCCACATACAAAGAAATCAAAATGATCTGCCTCTGTTTATTTATTTTGGTATACAGGTTTGGATCGTTGAGGCTCCTATGAAAACCATGCTCAATAAAGAATGAATCAATTTTGTCATACCATGACCTGGGTGCTTGTTTCAATCCATAGATGCCTTATGCAGTTTACACACTAAATGCTCTTGCCCCTTTTTCACAAATCCAGGAGGCTGTACTAAATATATTTCTTCTTTTAATTCCCCATTCAAAAATGCAGATTTAACATCTAACTGGTGTAGCTTCCATTTATGTTTTGTTGCTAAGCAGATTAGCATTCTAATTGTATTAAGTTTGGCTACAGGGGCAAAGGTGTCATCGAAATCAATTCCTTCCTGTTGTGAATAACCCTTTGCTACCAGTCTTGCTTTAAATTTTTCTACAGTACCATCTGCATTTATCTTTGGTTTATACAGCCACTTACAACCTATAGGGGTTTTCCCTTCTGGCAGCTCAACTAAGTCCCAAGTATGGTTTCTATAAATAGATTCCATTTCTTCATGCATTGCAGCCCTCCATTCATCTGATCTACTTGCTTCTTCATAATTTAAGGGTTCTACAATGTTCAAAATCTTAGACATTAAAGCATAGCCTCTAAGTTTTGCAAGTAGTCTAGTCTTTCTACCTGATCTTCTAGGTAAAGAACTCACCTCAACTCTTTCTGTTTCAGTACTGTCCAGGCCTGTATCATCACTTATTATGCCATCTGCTGCTGCTTCTTCCTGCTCTTGCTCCTGCACCTGCACCTGTTCTTCTTCATCTTCACTGTTTAGTTCTATCAAAAATGGAATATGGCTTTCATTATCATAGTCTTTCTTTCCATCTTCTGTCTGTTCATGAAAAATAACATCTCTGCTTGCAAACACTTTATGAGTCACAGGATTATATAATTTGTATGCTTTATATTCTGTGCCATATCCTACAAATATGCATTTCAAGGCTTTGGGATCTAGCTTTCTCCTATCTGGTTTTGGTACATGAGCAAAAGCTTTAGATCCAAATATTCTCAGATTATCAAGTGTTGGTTTGAGTCCAAACAATGCTTCAAAAGGGGTTTTGAAGCCTAAACATTTGGTAGGACTTCTATGCTTTAAATAAACAGAAGTATTAATGTCTTCTGCCCAGAGACCATTAGAAATGCCCTTAGCTTGAAGCATGCTCCTGGCGCACTCCACCAGAGTCCTGTTCTTGCGTTCTGCTACTCCATTCTGCTGTGGAGTGTGTGGCACTGTAAACTGTTGTATAATCCCATGTTTCTTGCAGAAGTTCATGAACTCATTTAACCTGTATTCCCCCCCTTGATCTGAGCGGAGAATTTTTATCTTCTTTGTTGTTTGGTTCTCTATCATCACTTTAAATTATTTAAAATAGCTGAAAGCTTGACTCTTGTTGCTTAAAAAATACACCCAGGAGAACCTAGTGCAATCATCTACAAACAGTAGAAAATAATATGCACCTCCTAAAGACCTAGTCTGCATAGGTCCACAAATATATGTATGCACTAGCTCTAGGATGTCTCTTTGTTTTCTGTTGACATGCGCAGAGAATTCATCTCTATGCATCTTCCCTAGTGCACAACCATCACATTCCAATTTGACATTATGTAAAGCAGGAAATCCATCGACCATACCTTTATTTTTAAGCAGGATGAGATCTTGTAGATTGATATGTCCAAATCTCTGGTGCCAGAGATTCTCAGCTGTTGATGTTGCTGCAACGATCACCTGTTGTGGTATGCTCCTTGCATCCATTCTATACAAATTCCCCACGCGCACTCCTGTTGCAACTGTCTCCAATTTGCTATCCTGAATGACACATCCATTCTTGAAGAATTGTACTTGCATGTCTTGGTCTATTATCGTAGAGACAGAGATCAAATTCTTTTTGATTCCTGGAACATATAAAACATTTTTAAGATGCTTGATATCGCCACTTGGTAATTTCACAGGAATATCTCCACAACCTTTGATCTCATACCCACTGTCATCACCCAAATAAATTTTGGATCCACATGCAGATTCTTCAAGAAACTCAAAATATTCTTTCTTACCAGTCATGTGCGAGGATGCGCCTGAATCGACATACCATGTATTGTCATCATCTCCTCTTGATGCAGATAGTGCACAGTCGACTGTAAATAGCCTAAGATCATAGCTGTGATCTTCATCTTCTTCAGCTTCAGCAAAACAACCTTGATGTTTCTTCTGTTTGCTTCTCCTTTCATCGGCTTGCTTCTTGTAACACTCTCTGATCTGGTGACCAGCCTTTCCACAATAAAAACATCTCTTAACATAAGTATCAACCATACCTCTAGATGATTTCCCTTGAAAGGAGTTGGCTCCTCTCTGCTGCTGCTGTGGTTGTTGTTGCTGTTGTTGATACTGGCACTGCTTTCCTCTGTGTTGTCTTCTCTTCCCCATCAGAGCAAGATCATTGCCCTGAGTCTTTAGATTCTGTCGTCACTCCTCCTCCTGGAGTAGAATCGCTGTCAGTTCATCAAACAAGGGGGCTTTCCCCTCGCTGACAACGCTGAGATGAATGTCTGATATTCATCTGTCATTCTGTTCAGTGTAAGTGTAACCAGATCTGAATCTGATACCTTCTCTCCAATGGCTCCCAACTAATCTTTCAGATCGTTAACTCTCGCCATGAATCCACCAACTGATTCATTCTCGCCCATCCTTAGTGCAAACAATTTCCCTTTGAGTGCTAGAACACGATTTGAGTTTTGTGTCTCGTACAGACCCTTGATCGTATCCCAGATGTCCGCGGCTGACTTGCAATCTCGAATATGAGGGATAATTTTGTCTTTGATAGACATCTTTAGTATTACTTTTGCCTTTGTTTCTCTCTTATCCCAGTCCTGTTCTTGGGTTGCATTTCCGGCTCTCTGTTCATTTCCCAAGACGATCGACCACGCGTTCGCACTCTCCAGCAAGGTTTGCATTTTGAACTTCCAGTTGGAGAAATTCATTCCATCGAGCTTGCCAGAATCATGGAGGTATGATTCCAAACTGTTGTTCATTTTCGCCCAACTGAACACTTAAAACTGCCACCACCGGGCAAGTCCGATCTGCTGCCACTGAACAAATCACGGACTTCACTTCGCCACCATCGGGCAGATTCGATCTGCTACCACCGAGCGATCAAGGATCTCACTTCGCCACCATCGGGCAGACCCGATCTGCTATCACCGAGCAATCAAGGATCTCACTATGCCACCACCGGGCAGATCCGATCTGCTACCACCGAGCGATTAAGGATCTCACTTTGCCACCACCGGGCAGATCTGATCTGCTGCCACCGAGCTGATCAAGGATCTCGATTCGCCACCACCAAGCAAATCAAATCTGTTGCCACCGAGCAGAATCTCCACGTGCCACCACCGGGCAACTCCGATCTGCAAAAAAAAACAAAATTGCAGATTTCCAGAGAAAAAGAGGTTGGCTCTATGGCGCTCTGAATAGCTAAAAATCCGCGCCAATTGCGGAAAACAAAAATCCACGAAGTGCACCAAAATTGGCGCGCTTAATAGCCACGGATCTGCGCCAATTTTAGTTATAATTTTTCTGGCATGCTTTTCAGCCCAAAAGTACCGCCAATTGCTCAACCTTGGCAGGCTTTTCAGCCCAAAAGTAGCGCCAATGGCCCTCCTGGTGCGTTTTTCAGCCTAAAAGTAGCGCCAATTGCTCAACCTTTTCTCCAGCTCAGAGATGATCAGTCATTTGAGACCCTTCACTCCAGGTGTTACTGCAGTTCCACCTGATCACACAGGTACATTTACAAGCTCTCCTACCACTATAGATGTGCAACTAATGATACATCCCCAAAAAAAAAAAATTAAGGCTACCTCTACCCTAAGCTCTGATACCAAGATAAAAATAATGAAACTTGAATTAATCAGAAGGAGTTGCAGCTCACAGGTGTGTACATCACCTGGAGACTGCACTCATACAAGGAGGAGACTCTCTCTCGTTCACTCAATACCTTACAATGAATGAATATTACGTATTAAATACATGATTGAAAAGTAGGTAGTTGAAACCATCCTCCTAAATTCTAGGAACAACTCCTAAAGTAAGAAGGTAACGTTACAACCACATAACCATTTCTTCATTATTTCTAACTAAACATTCCAGAAATCAAAAAACCATTGCACAATTCTCTTCCAAAAATCTCTAACAATATAAATAAATATAAAAATATTCACTTATATAATTTCAAGTTTTTAAATACTTTAAGTCATCGAAATTTACACTATTTGAATTTCAAAGTTTTTAAAAACTTTAATTCATGGAAATTTACATCACCGAATTTCACTATTTGCGAAAAAAAAAACAAACAAGACAAAGTACAAACTAACTTAGTTTGAAATTTTACAAAATCCTCAAAATTTTTTATCGAATTTTACTAGCAAATTGTTTGTCTTTTATGCAATGATTTGTTTGTCGAATACAATTTGAAATTTTATAACATTTTTAAAGTTTTTTTTTGAAATCGTAGAAACTAATTTAATTTGAAATTTTACAAGGCCGGCAAATTTTTTTATTGAAATTCCAACTTGACTTAATACAATACAACAATGCAATACACGTGGGAATTTGAATGTATGATAGCGAGTTGCGCTATATGTGGAATGTGATGTCAGAGATTGCACGTACGTTGCTTTTCTCTTTGCTTGTGCGATGGCAGACTAATCCCTACATCTCTTAATCCATTTCCTATTAAAGGCGGGCTGCTCATAATCAATAATTCCCACAAATGTTCGAAGTTGGGCGGCACAGAAATACTGATTTTAGGTCTCAAAGCCCATCCTTAAAGCACAAAAATCTGGAAGTTATTTGGATTTGGGATTATAGGGCTGCCTCGAAATCTTCCGATGAGGAATGGTAATCGTGACGAAGAAGAGGGACCCCGTGAGATGGTTCCTCATTCCAAATGGTTCCGCTACAATTCCCCCGTCACTCAGATGCTTCTGATATCTCTGGTCTGCTTCTGCCAACCGGGCATGATCAACGCCCTCGCTGGATTGGGCGGAAGCGGCCAGGAGAATGACCAGGCCTCCAACGATGCCAACACTGCCCTTTACGCGACCTTTGCAGTCTTCGGCATTTTCGCGGGCGGAATTTACAACATCCTCGGACCTCGCGCGACCATGTTCGCAGGCTGCTGCGTTTGTGCTCCCTACGCCGGTTCTTTTCTCTACTACAGTCATCACCATAATGAGACTTTTCCTATTATTGCAGGTTTGCTTGCGGGCGTCGGAGGTGGACTGCTCTGGGCCAGACAGGGTTCGATCATGACCTCGTATCCCACCGAGGGCACTAAAGGCAGATACATTTCTCTCTTCTGGGTTATATACAATCTGGGAGGAGTCGTAGGCGGTTTCATTCCCTTTATATTGAATTATCACAGCAAAGCCGCGTCTGTTAACGACGGCACCTATATAGCCTACATGTGTTTCATGGCCTCTGGGGCTGTTGTGAGTCTGGCGTTGCTTCCACCCAACAAAGTGGTCAGGAGCGATGGCAGCAAGCCGACTCTGCGTAAATACTCCAACGTTAGCACAGAGGCCAGAGAGGTTCTCAAGCTATTCGCCAACTGGAAGATGATGCTGCTCTTCCCTGCTGCATGGGCCAGCAAGTTCTTTTACACTTATGAATTCAACAACGTTAATTGCAAGATTTTTACAGTGAGGACCAGAGGGTTCAACAATGTTTCTTTCTGGGGTTCTCAGATGTTAGGGTCTGTGATAATTGGGCAGGTTCTAGATTTTAGTTTCCTGAGCAGGAAGAAAAGAGGGCTTCTTGGCGTGGCCATCGTTGCAGTACTGGGGACTGCAATCTGGGGAGGTGGTCTCGCCAATCAGCTGAGATATAGCAGAGGTAAGCCCTTGCAGCTGCTCGATTTAAGGGACTCCGGCGCTGCTTTTGCAGGGCCATTTATTTTATATTTCAGCTATGGATTACTGGACGCCATGTTCCAGACTCTGTGTTATTGGACGATCGGAGCTTTGGCAGACGACTCCCATATTCTGAGCAGATACAGTGGACTCTTCAAAGCCGTGCAGAATGCAGGACAAGCGGTGGGTTGGGCTTCGGACAAGCAGAGTGTTTCTCTGCTGGAGGAGCTCGTAATCAACTGGAGTCTTGTTACAATCAGCTACCCGTTTTTGATTATCCTCATTGCCTTGGCTGTAGATGATGGTGAGACTGCTACTTCCACTGAACCCAAATCAGGCTTCCAAGCTGAAGCGGACCAAGTATCAAGCTGAAAGGAAACAGTTATCTACCTTGACAAATGTTTTGTAAACAACGCTATGTTTTGACAGCATTCCCTTGGGTTGGAACCCTCGGTAATTAATGATTTTACATCTTTCATGGTGTACTGTAGAGTTTGTTGGGGAAATTTTTTTTGTTTTGCCTTGGTTTCTTCTTGAAAAAGTGCGCTTGAACAAATAATGTTTGTTTTATTGGATATAGTCTCCAAAAACATTTGAGCTGACTTTGCTTCAGGCTAAAAAAAATGTTATGTTTTGGGATAAGAAGCTATTATTGCATTCCATAAAAATAGACTTCGCTCTGGGATGTAATCTAGAATTCGAATCTAGTTTTTTTTTCTTCTTCTTTGAGTCTTCATCTTTTCGCTATGGTAGCAATCAAAAGTCTTGGTTACTTAATAATTGGGAGGTAATGACACAGATTTGCCAGATTCTGTAAAAATGGTCATTCTGGTAACTTCTTTGGCATTTCAAACAGTTGAGTATAGATGAGGAGACAATCATAAAAGAGGAAATAGAATCACTAACATAGATGCATCCTTAAATAGATATATAATTATGAATAATTGAAATCCTCATGGAAAGGTTCAAATACAAGAGTGTATAATCATTATTTATAGATGAAGAGACCATTATAAGAGAGGAAATAGAATCACGGGCACAGATGCATCCTTAAATAGATATATAATTATGAATGATTGAACTCCTCATGGAAAGGTTCAAATATAAGAGTGTATAATCATTATTTCAGGACAATTAAATAACTCTAATAAATGTATCGTAGTAGAGAGGAAAAATTACAGATTCCACTTAGATTTTCATAGTTAGATGGGTACAGTTCCCAAGCATTGGCGAGCAGGTATCCCAAGCTCCTCCCCGGCTCTGGAAGTTTGGGCACTGATTGGAAATGCTCCAAAATAGTCTAGAGCTTCAACGGGTACTTTGGAGCTTTTAGGGAGTTTCACTGCAACCAATTTTTGACGTTTTGGGAGCTCCAATGCAATGAATAAGTGCAAACTTAGGTGTATTTGATGTTGCCAGCTTGGGTGCTCGTTAAGTTAATGGAACTATGCCAAGGGAAGGATGTGCAGCTGGGTTCAATTTTGGATATGGGTATCGAATTAAGAGAAACAACCTTTTTATGGAAAGCTCTTCTATTCTTTGTCATTCGAAAACTATTCATTTTCCTCATATACGCCAATGGCGGATGGATATAAAAGAATTTAGGAAGATTGTTGGCCACTGGAAAAACCATAATTATGGCTCGAGGTGAATGGACAAAAGATGGAATACTAAAGAAACAAAATAGTTGAAATTATGAAATATAAATATTATGAAAAAAAACAATTTTTAATTTAATTTTATATTTAGTTTAGTAAATATATATTAATTGAAACTATTAATTTATTATACAACACTTTTTAATAACATGATTTAGAACTCTATTGTTTAATCTTTTAAATTATATAATATATTTTAATTTTTCTTATCTCTATTATAATTAGATGTAATATATATAATATTGGTGAGGTTACATCAAGGGCGAAGAATTGAACCGATGAATTAACATATAGTGTTGCATGAAATCACCTAATAATCCTGTAATAACAACCTTTTTTCCGGTTTGGGAGTTCTGCATGTTTCTTTGCTTGAAAGGAATTTGACTCAGAAATCGTTGATGGATTAATATTTTGATTTTTTTTGGCAATGTTTCAAAGTTCAATCTTTTACATGCTTCTTTGCAAGATGGAATTCTTTGATGGATTAATATTTTGACTTTTTTTGGCAATGTTTCAAAGTTCAATCTTTTACATGCTTCTTTGCAAGATGGAATTCTATTGGCAAGTTTTTGATGGAAATAAATAAATAATTTTATTTTTATTTTTAATATATTATATTATTGTCGCTCCCAACTTGACATTTCCTGTAAATTTGGGCAATACTTCTAGCCGTGCCAGATACTCGCGTACTGGAAACTTGTGCAACATAGTAGATTTTCTTTCCATATTAGTCTCACAACCCAAGTTGATCTAAATTATTTGGCTCAACGTCATAAAGATATTAGTCTCACAGCCCAAGTTGAAACCAGGGCATTGGCAGTCTACGCTCAAACTCGTTCATCGCTGTCCTAAACGAGCTCATTTTGACTTAATTTCCTCGAAAGAATTCAAGATCGGTTATGCGCGTTGGAATAGAGCGTTGAATAAATTGTGTTTAAGCCTTCTCTGTAGTGATTGAATGCCCTAAAAATATTTGTGTGTTGATTCCTTTTGGTGCACTTGTGTGTAAGCTGGTGTGGCTGCTTAGATCCAGGCGTGGAGAACTAACTACGTTGTGAATGGCACTCGAGCTCCGACTATTGTAAGAATTCCACAGGTTGGGGTAGTTGTGGCTACCTGCACATTTCTATCAATTGTGGGGTTCACTTAACAAGAATCTCATAGCTAAATTTTGGAGAGACATAACAGTTGCAAGAATAATGAGCAGATGTGAGTGTTAATGACAAAAATATTTAGAGGAATCCTTTGCAAAATGTCATTGCTACAACGCGACAGATCGATCATGATTTTCCACAGACTTTCCCTTCTCATCCCTAGTTCGATACTCTAGAGGGACATGAATCTCTACGAAGGGTGCTTGTTGAATACGTCGCCTCCTTATTGATTTTGTCAAATTTGTTCACCAGCAAGACACACAAGCTTTGTAGCTGGAATACACAACAAACTAGTTGGAGAGAAAGAGACCCTCAGGAACACTCTCAACTATTTGGTAGTTGCAGTTGCGTTCAAAGCCATCTTCTCATCTTCACATGGATGGTTATGCTAGAGGTTGAGCACGTGAAATTCTTGATGGTTTGTGCAATGGAGGAAAACATTTCATTCAATCATGATTGAAACGATTAATTACAAGGCACTCCTTGGTAACTAAATTCGCCCACCTAATATAAAGAGAGTTACAAATCCTTTGTTTGAAGAAGGTGAAACATTTTTTGGAACAATTCTTTATTTGGCAATTAATTAAATAAAGTAAGCAGTTGGGCATGGTTACATCATTCAATATGTGTTGTCCAAAAGAACTATGTGGAGAAAGAATTTGCACTACATTATATTTTTGCTCCCTATGATACCTTTGCTTCATATGCTTGCTGTGAAGGTGGTTTGAACAATGCGACCATTGTGCAATGTGATATGATGTTCCGTATGCATTGGTCATTCTAGTATGCTTCTTTTGAAGTGTGTTGAGTTTGTTGAAAACTCTTGGAAATGACTGGATATCAAATGGAGCCAAGTTGCATTGATATCTAAACGTGGGTCAGATTTATCACTTCAGAACTCAGACTAAAATAGGATTTCAGAGGTTTTGTCTTTAAGGGAATAAATAAGGCTTCCTACGCTAGCCATCTTAGTTTACGCTGGTCAGACTTGCCGGTGAAAGCAGTCTCTCACAGTGTTATTTGGTTACCCACAATTATATATAAAAGAACGCACTGCATGGATGGGAGATACATTGTTTGGAGTTGAACTCAGAAGGTGGATGTTGGAATGCTATGGATATTTTCACTCATAGCGTGGCTGCTTCATTGGCACAAGAATTTCGAGGGTTAATTTCGAATACTTCTCACAGTCACTTCTTTAGATCTACGTGGGTACCTTTCCACAGTCAAAAGTGGTTTCGTTGCATCTATTGGGCCTGAAAACTTTGTGCAAGGTGCAACTAGTCTCGTCATCATCTTGAGCAACTCAGAGGTTGTTGTGTTGAAGCAGAAATTCCAGATTGAAAGGTCACTGCTATTGAAGTTGTAGAGCCTGCTCACAAAGGAAAGAGCAATGTGACAGACCAATTGTGTCTGCTCATTGATTACTGCATGTAGGCAACTTTAGAATTTTCCTTAGTTAACTAGCATTGTTTATTTGAACCTGTTTGATTATTGTTTCCCTTTTCATTAGTGTTTTCATTATTTTCTGGTTTTCACCTTTAACTCAATATCATATTCTAAAGGCTCTATATCTCCATTGAGCTTGATCTTGCCCTTGAATATTTTACAGCATATGTGTCATTACAATAATCCATATCAGATCATCGATTTTGTCGAGAATGGCCAGATTTTATGAAGTATTAGAGTTATTGGAAACTTTGATACAATCTAATGTCGATGAAACAGTGAAAATAAGAAAATACTCTCTTTCCGACATTCAAATTTTTCTACAAAATGCACAAGAGAAAATTGACTTTTTGCAGCTTGAATCTCAACTATAGCAGGAAGAATTACAGTGGTGGAGTCATCATTCTGAACCTGTTTCTATTCATAAGATTGAAACAGACTCCCATAAGCAGTAAGTTGATTCAGATCTAGTGCCCAATTAAGTAGAAAAATTGCATGCAGACACAAAAATTCAGCCAACAATTTCCAAGCCCATCATTAGACCTTGGGAAGAGCTCGTCCATAACAAGCGCAGAACTAGTCTTGGATATGACAAGGATGTTTCCTTTCATATTCCAGATTACTCAAAGCCCATCTAGTTTCAGAGTGTTGGATTCTTTCATGAAACTTCACCTTTAGTTGTTCCAGACTCTGCCCCTCTTCAACAACAGCAGATTGTGAAATGCCAACACTGTGACCGAGTTGGCCATTTGAAAGATCACTTTTTTTTATCTTCAGCCATGTAAACACTATCATAAAACCAGTCATTCTTCAAACAGATGCTTCAGAAACAAACCTCCTGCAAGAACAAAGATTCATCTTGGATGGATCTCTTCTTGGCAATGGGCATCAACAGCCAAGAAGATATTCCAGTCACATGTCAGAACTTGTTCTAGAGTATTAAACAGTCTTGTACCTGAGTCACCTTGTATCTGACAGGGGGGAAATGATGGTCATCTACATGCTTCAAAGTCACATTAAGCAAGCCTGAGCCACAACCTGCCATACCAGATTCAGAGTTGTAGCCAGAGACAAAGATGCCCCTGAGCATGCCTTCAGTCGGTGATACCTCTTCAAAGAATTGGGGACACTTCCTCTAGCAGAAGAGCTCATCTTCTTTCCTGTTTTGGAAGAGTTCCAGGAATTGCATTAACCATTCCAGAGTTGTTGGTAATCCTTAAACCATCACAGGTTGAGACCTCCCTTTTCAAGTTGAGATTATCCCTTTTATGCGGGGTGAGACCTCCCTTTCATGGTTGAAGGTTTCCCTCTTGAAAACAATAGGAGCATTTCCTCTAGCAGAAGAGCTCAACTTCTTGCTTGTTTTGGAAGAGTTCTAGGAATTTCACTAAGCATTCCAGTGTTGGTGGTTATCCTTAAACCACCACCCTTTATACCAACATTTTAGAGAGCACATTCATCCTAGTGCTGCCATGCATTTTCTGCATGTTTTGTATTACAACTCTCTTCTTGGACTCGTACATAACCCTTCGGATTAAGGGGGGAAATGTTGAACACCTAATCCTCTAAGGGTTGGTGTGGAAGCTGAACAACCAAAAGGAGTCCAAGAGACCACTTGGAATATGAATCCAAGGGTCACACCATGTACTATAAATGTATATTATTTGTTAATAATAAGTGTACTTTCCTGTTTATCTTTCCTATTCAGTTGCTCCCATGTGTGTGTTTAACAGCTTTGTGTCAGCAAAAAGTGAACAAATATTGGTCTCCATGATTTTTCTTTCAGAATTTAGTCATTACTACACCAAGGGCACTTTAAAAACATTTTTTTTAGAAAAAATAAATCTTTTGCGTTAAAAAGTCATTTTTTATTTTAGTTATTTTACATAAAAATTAATATCAATTGAATTGACTTAAATATAAAATATAAAGTTCAAGAGAAAAATAATTTGAGACAAAGATATTTTAAGACAAAACTTTATGTTTAAAACAAACACACTTTAAGACAAAACTTTATATTTAAGACAAAAATATTTTAAGAAAAAACTTCATATTTAAAACAAAAACAAAATTATTTTAAGACAAAGCTTTATATTTAAGACAAAAACAATTTAAGACAAAAATATTTTAAGACAAAAACAATTTGAGACAAAAATAGTTTAAGACAAAATTATTTTAAGACAAAATTTTATATTTAAGACAAAGATAGTTTAAGACAAAAAAATTTAAGGCAAAAATTTCTATTTAAGACAATGACCACTTAACATGAAACTCATTTAAGACAATTAATAATTAAGACAAAATCATATCAATTTAAGACTATTATCTAACAAATGCAAAATTGACTCTGATAGTGCACCTTCTTGCATGCTATTATTGTCCCACACCTATACTAAGGTTGTTATTTCACTTA
Organism: Pinus taeda; assembly: GCA_000404065.3. Classification (NCBI taxonomy): domain Eukaryota; kingdom Viridiplantae; phylum Streptophyta; class Pinopsida; order Pinales; family Pinaceae; genus Pinus; species Pinus taeda. The sequence goes on along the minus strand of APFE030536028.1, from coordinate 5,335 downwards.
CCATTCATGTTATCTTATGTAAAGACAATTATTTGTTGGGCTCTTCATCTTGTGGGGTTAGCCGACTCTAAAGAATGCGACAATTTTTCCTCGTAAGATTTCTTGGACATCAATTCATCTTATTTCCATTTGATCTTTGTTGATATGATTAGAGATAGGTTTTCTTTTGTTGCATTCGACACTACTACACGGAGGGGGCTTTTAAGACAAAATAAATATTTTGTCTTAAAATTTTCAATACGAGGTGCTAGAAAAAAAGGTAAAGGTAAAGGATTAGGAGTCTGTCTTTACGTTGTTGATGAGTTTTTGAAGAAGCGAATCAATGGAGGTCGACAATAAATGATAGGATTTAGAGTGATGGAGATTTACAACAATGGTCTGTTTCATGAGAGGAACAATGGAGGCACTTTCGTTGAACGTGGATAGACAGTAAAATACTTGGAGTACTTTTTGGGGTCTCCATCGATTGTGTTTTAATATGTGTTTTTTTAATGTTTCATTTATTTTAAACATTATTTCTTTTCTTTCATTTTAGAAAGAAAAAAAAATGATATATTTGTATTAAAATATAAGGATAGTACAATATTCAGATTTTTTTTATTATATTATCCTTTCATACTTCTCCTATCATTCCTATGCCCATACATTTCTATTTCCTTGTTCTACAAAAAGTGTCTTTCTTAACATCAAACTTTAGCTTATAACCATTACATTTTCATAAATGAACACTTTCATTATCTAAAGATGCAAAATTTCCATCAAAATCAGGTCTATTTTAAATTTTCTCCTAAGAGTAGATGTTTCTTGCATTTACCATGATACCGTGTGTGAAGTCTGAGAATTTTTTTTTACCTATTTCCTTCGAAATATCTCTTTTATATAGGAGGTCGGTTGTCCAATTCCATTCTCTGTATATATGTTGGAAATGTATATGATTAAAAGTCCATATCAAGTTTTGAATCCTCATCATCCAATTTGCAAGTATGGGGGGATTGAAATTAGTATGCTTGTTTACCCAGTGAATGATTCATTTTCCAACTCCATATACCTGAATTTTTTCCAACATTAGCCATTTTGTTGTGATAAGGACTCCCCATAATGTTGTAATCTCTAATTTTTTATTTGATCCCATTCCTCCCTCCCACCAAAAGTGGAAGAAATTACTAGACTTAGTAACTATGACTGCACCACATCCACATTTCCTTCTATTGCTGGATCCATAAAAAGCCCAATCAAATATTCTTTCCAAATATAAATGAATGTTCATTTCTTGTTTCTATTAGGTTTGATCATCAGCCTGATCTCGTTGAAAAAAGCAACTGTCTTGATAATGGCTTCTCTAAAAATCTCATTTTTATGATAAAAAATGTTAGCATTCCTACTTCTCCATATGATATATAATGGGAGGGACATGTACTTCATGTGTGAAGTGAACCACGATAGAAGACATCTAAACAAGGGTTGATTAGAGCCAACAAAAGGAAGCTTCATTTCCACCATAACTCCATCCCAAATCAGGCTTGCATATGAACATTTAATCAACAAATGATTTGTATCTGCCCCCCACCCTCACGCATAAAGGACATATTCCAGGACCAATGAACCCACACTTTTGTAAATTGTTCCATGTTAATATACGATCATGTGCTAGTAGCCAACGAAAAAAAATTTATTTGTTCAGGAGATTCCATCTCCATATATCTTGTAGACGCTTATTATAGTCATTGGTCCTCTCGGGCATTTACAACTTCAAGCAGATGTCTTGGACCATCAGATTGTGATTTTTCATTTTACACCCCACCACCCCCCCCAATATCATATAGTCCTGCTTATCACGAAGAGTGATGTGAGAAGATCGAAGTTGTGTTACGTATGACCCCTATTCCTCATGATACGTCTCTGGTATGCCAATATCTTCAACCCTTCTCCAACTCTATTGATCAATGTTTTGAGTCCCCGACATATATATCTGTTGCAAGCCGATAATGTCCTTTCTGTGAAGTATTTGCAACAACTGAAAGGACAATGAATGATTTCTAACCTTTCCCATGATGACATCTAATCCAATTTTGATCTTGGGTCCATCTCCAGCCCCCCATTGGACAAACCCCAACATCCAGTGTAGAGTGTGTTGAAAAGTGTAACTAGGTTCAGTCTTCATAATGACATGTGTAAATATGATTTTATGTAATTGATGTAAAGAAGAAAATAAAATTATTTTTTTATTGCTTGAATCATGGGTTTCATGATCAAGGAATTTTATTTTAGCTAAGGTTCCCAATGTGAACCTTTAGGTTTGTCATCAAGTCATAATAGTCTATTGCGTCAATGTTATGTAGGGAAGACCCTACTTGGGCATGCTACAAATATATATGAGTCATTGAAAGATTCAAAGATACCCTCCAAGATCAAGCTCAAGCATCTCCTTCATGTCGACCTCAAATGAAATTATGAAGCTTCACCAAAGGATATGTCAGCTCACATAAAATGCAAGTCAACTAATTTGCATGGGCAAACCACTATAAATAGGGCAACTCGACTTCATTTCAAGGACATAATTTTAGTCAAGGAGAAGTATGCAATAAGGAGTGCGAGAATCACTAGGAAAGGAGCCACATAACCAACGAAGAGAAGGAAAGGAAGAGTGATGTCCTTAACTTTGCTTTTGGGTCTGTTTCAGGCTGAATCACTCCATAGGTGTGAAGTATAGACAATATCTATTGCAGAAGAAGCTGAAGTACTGTAGTCCCTTTTGAAGGTCAATTCAAGGAGAAAACTAAGGAGTATCTCATGTCAAGTTGTCAAGGAGGTAGCCTTCACCTAAAGCAAAGGAAATCAAGGTACAAGAGAAGGCCATCTACATGTACTACGGTTTCTAATTTAGGGCCGAGAAGTTCCAAGTCTAAAGTAGAGAAAAGGAAGTCGAGACCTGAAAGGTAGTAGAGGTAGAAAGAAGAAACAGGGAGTTGACTATTGTTGACTCTATTAAGATATAGAGGTCAAAATAAGAAGCTCAGTGTCCTGGTCTTGGAGAGGTCAAATAGGTCAAGGATCTTGGTCTTGGTATTCGTCATTTGAAGTCTCTATAAGAAGAAGATTTCGTTTGGGTTTTCCTCTCAAGTGGGAGAGGTTTTGGCCCTTGTTGATCGCCTATATTATGTGTCTCTTATCTCTTTATTATTTGTGCTTTAGTAGTTGTTTGATGAAGAACACTATAATAATCTAACTAAACATAATATCATAATGTAAAGGAGTAGAAAGAATTCACAAGCAGTGATCATTACAACAGAAATTACCTAATTGCTATGCCCTATATTTCTCAATAGAGTGTGCATCATACTTCTCCATATGTGTGATATAACATATTTCTTCTTAGCACCGCTACTATTCCATGAGGAGAAAGTTTAACCAAACATATATATTTTCCTTAATGATATGAGACCACACACCATTTCTAGTTTGAAACTTATTTGTTGAAGGTGATGGTGTGTCTTTTATATACAATATGGGTTTGAACTATGAAGGGTACATATGTGCATGGGTTGGATATGTCTGTAGGTTTATAATAGAGGTCATTATTTATGTTAGTTATTTTTGTTATAAAGATGGGTATGTAGATTAGATGCTTATCTTAATATAAGTAAATTCTGTTATGTCCATTTCCAAATCCACATCGAGAAAAATAAAAAAAATTTAAGAAAATATTTATTTGAGATCTGTGAAATAAAATAATAATATAAACACAATTAATATTTAATTAATTTAACATACATATGTATCTACTTTCTCTTCCTTTTAGATCTTCCTCACAATAAATCCTTACTACCATGACATCTCCTCCTAAAATTATGTGTTGATGTCCTCACAAAAGTATGTGTTGCTTTTCATAAATGACGTTCATGCACTTTATTGCAAAATAATAAAAAATTATTTTCTAGATTTATTATAAATATTAATTTAACTTATGTACTTTTAATACTGGTTGATTTATGCATAAATCATTGATAGTAATTGATTTTCTTATTTAATTATGTCTATAGGCATGTCTATTTTGGAATCGTGTCTCCATAATGTCAATTTGATTATCAATAATTAATAGGTGGATGGTACGGATTTAACCTCCATTGAATATTCTAAAATATTCTTAATAGTTATACCCTTTCACCATTTTAATTAAATTGATTAATTGAAGACAAGGTTGTATGAACAAATGTCATATGAAATGTCTTGAAACTTTGTCTTGTTGTTTAACAATAAATCTCTTAGATTGACATTTTTTCTGTATGGAAAATCTATTTTGAAACTTATTTGTTGAAAGTGATGATATACCAAAATCAGAAAGAGAATTTCACTTTCAAATGTAAATTGGGTTCAAGGATTATATTGGGTTTGAAGTAGAGAGATTAGAGACAAGAAGGCTAATGATAAATCATTTAGATTAACATTTTTTCCGTATGGAAAATCCATTTGGAAACTTTATTGAAGATTAACCATAATTCATTTAGATTGACATTTGACCATTTTTCCATATGGAAAATCCATTTTGAAACTACTGAGTTGAAGTTTAACAATAAATCATTTAGATTGTCATTTTTTTCCTAATCATTTAGATTCACATTTTTTCCTTATAAAAAATCCATTTTGAAACTTATTTGATTTTCCTAATCCATTTTGAAACCACTGACCTAAAGGTTAACAATTTATTTCCCTAACTTACTAGTGAAGGTGACGACTTGTTCGTGCATTTCCTCGTACCTCGGCTTCTATTAGTTTATGTTCTTGTCACATATAATCTGTGCTTGAGTTTATATTTCAAATCATTTTTCATTTTCCGGTGTGAGTATTGGCGACCTCAAAATTTTTACAAAGGAATTTATTTAAACCATTTTATTTGTAGTTATTTACATACATTATAACATCCCCTGCAAAAATTCAAACATAAAGCTTTATTTATGGTATTATATTTTAAAATGACTGATTAATATAAATATTTGAAAGTGTCCAAACATGAGTTTATTCATGTTATACATTCCCCTTTTTTAATTTTTTTACTATCATATAATGAATTGTACATAAATATCATAATTTTTAAAGTTAAATTAATAGTTAAAAAAAATTGAGATATCATATTTAAACTTAATAAAAATTAAATTATATATATTAACTATTTTATGAATTGATATTTTATATTTAGTATTTTAATTTCATTGAAAAAATGTTATGAAGTTAAATTAAAACTGGTTTTTAAATTATATATATTAACTATTTTATTTTATGAATTGATATTTTTATATTTAGTATTTAATTTCATTGAAAAATGTTATGAAGTTAAATT
>APFE030536026.1:183628-198784 GCA_000404065.3 Pinus taeda | reverse complement strand
TAAAGTTGTTGGAGCAACAATGCTAGAGAGAAGTGTTGCATGCAGAACATTCCAAAGGTTCAGGATCGGGATAGAGTTGAATTCCTTTCTTGTTGAGAGGGAGTGTTGAAAATAGCAACAAGAAATGATAAAAACAGAATCTAGAATATTCCAGTTTTAATTTGTCCTTGAATTAAAATTGTGAATTAAAATCGAATTTAGTCTCACCACCTGCTTCGAAATAATTAATTAATTCATTATGGATTAATTAGTTGGAGAAATTCAAGGTAGAAGTATTTCTGCTGTCATGCAACAGTTATCCCTTAAATTAAGGAGATTATTCCTTAATTAAGGAGATATGATTGAGTTATATTTGAGTTGTAATTAGTTAGCTCAGTTTACTGAGTTAAGTCCAGTTAAATTAGTTCCAAACTGTTTGAGGAACTAACTGTGAGTTATTAGTCAGTTGATGCATGCATGCACTCAACCAGTGTACTCTAGATAACTGAAGATTCCCTCATTAGAAACTCATGCATGTCTATTCTGTGAAAGACCCAGTTGAGCATAATGTCAAGGACATTGTACTATCAGTTGCATGTATTTTCCTATAAAGGAAACTAATGCATGCAGTCAAGTTAAGGTTCCTTGAGGATTGCACAGTTCTGACAGTGTGTTAGAGCAGTGTTCCACTTGGTGAGGTGAGAATCATCCACTAGGAACAACGCAAGGAAATAGGAGCTTGGAGGGCATAGGAGAAGGCTTGTGAGAAGCCAAGTTTTCCTGTGAGCATCCAGGAGGATTGTACTGAGAGATGGCTAGCTGTGAGAGCTAAGGGCTTTGTACAATTCTGATGTATTTCCACCTTGTATGATAATACAAATAGTGGGGTTTTTGGCTGAGGCATTCCCCTGAGTATTTTTCTGTGTTTCATGTGCATTGATTATTCTTCTCCTGGTTATATGTGTTCAACTCGATCTTGCTCACTATTTAAGCTTTTGCAAAGCAAATTGATAGTAGAAATAGATTATAGTATTTTGCTTTGGTATATTGCATTATCGGGTTAATCTACAGTCATATTTTCTACATGGCCTTAGAGCAAGATTTGTAGAGAATTTGTAGAATTTCTACATGGTATCAGAGCTAGCTGATCTATAGAGAAATTTCTATAGGGTGGACATGGCTCTTCATGTAGGTCGACTTGATCTTGGAGGTATTTTGACACTTTCAAGATTTTTTTTTTCTTTTACAATTTACAATGTGCCCATAGGGTCTTCCATTTATGAAAATGACTCTTATACCTAGGAAAAAACCTAGAAGCACTCAATGGATGCTTGACCTATAAAATAAAACAACTTGAGCATGAAACCCATGCTCCAATAATAAAAATAATTTCTTTTTCATTTTATATATACAACAATACATTTCATACTAATGAAGACTGAACCTAGTTACACATGTTTCAACATTCCCTCTTAACTAGGGAGGTATTCATAAGAGGTACATGGTCATTCTCAATCTGAAGAGATCTCATAAGAAGAGTCGGATTGGTAACCCATCTATATAGCATCATAATAACCAAAATTGTCACATAGCAAGGCCTTGACTAACAACTCTATCTCTCAACAAGATTAGAGCACAATGCTGGTGAGACCAATGATGTATAGACACCGTCATCATTGTCTCTCCAAGGTACATACCCCACCCTGGTGTTCACAGAGTATGACATCCCATTGGACTATTCTTATCTTGGGTAGCTAATCCTCAAATAATATCGGTCCATGACTACTCTTATCTTGAATTCCATACCACATTCACAAAGAGTATCAAATGTCAGATGGTTTCCCAATCCTCCATTCTTTCTTCCCAAATGAAGACAAGAATGTTGTGTCTATCTCTCCCTCTCAATTAGGGAGGACAAATCCACCAAACTAAGGTTGTCCCCTAAGTATAAAAGCTTATTTTTTGGAAGTAATTTCGTCAATATGTCAACTACATGCTCATCAATGGAGATATATCATAGCTGCACCACACCATTTTGTACTAGCTCTCTTATTTAGTGATACTTGTTGTTGATATGATTTGTCTTCCCATGAAACACTGAGTCCCAAAACAAAAAAATACAACAGGTGTTATCACAATGTATCACTGTAGGGTTCATCGGTCCTTCAAACAAGTCAGATAACAACTTCCTTAACCAAAATGCTTCCCTACTAAATTTGCATGCTGCAAGATATTCAACTTCAACACTACTCAAAGCAAATATGTCTTGCTTTCTGTTCATCCATGAGACCATATATGATCCTAGACTAAAGCATCCTCTCGTAGTGATTCTTCCATCTTATTCATTGCCTCCCCAGTCAGAATCTGCTTAACTAGTCAATTGAACATCATTCCTTCTATCATATTTCAGGCAGTAGTTGATGGTTCCTCATAGATATCTCAAAATATGTTTTGTTTCTATCCAATGATCATGCTTCGGATCCACTTGGAATTGATAGAGTAAATTTATTGCAAAACATATGTCTGGTTGAGTATTCACCAAGTACATCAATGAGCCAATCAATTCTATATATCTAGAAGGATCCACATGGCTTGATTAAGAACTCCTTAGTATTTTTAACTTTATGATCATCAGAGTGGTCATAGTTTTACAGTCCATCATGTCGAACTTATTTAGTATCTTGATCACATACTTTCCTTGGCCTAAATAGATTTCATTAGGTTCCTTCCATACTTATAGTCCCAGATAGTAATGCATCAACCCAATATCCTTCATGTCAAATTCTACTACCAATTATTTCTTACATTCTTTAATTCAACCTTCTACTCCTATCAATAGAATATCATCTACATACATAAGAATAATTACAAGTTCATTGTTTGGAACCTTATATAGAGGTTTGAGTTAAATTTTTTTTTTTGTGAAGCCTAATCTTTGTAGGTATGCATCCATCCTAGCATACCATGCCCTTAATTCTTGCTTGAGGCCATATAATTCTTTCTTTAATCTGAAAACATATGCATTCCTATCTTTGATTTCAAATCCCAAGGGTTGTTGTATGTAAAATTATTCATCTGTAGCGACATTCAGAAACACAATCTTGACATCCATTTGGTGGATGTTCCATCCCATCGATGCTGCCAGAGACACTAATGATTGAATCATTGTACATATTACTGTTGGAGAAAATGTTTATTCATAGTCGATGCCTTCAAGTTGAGAGAACCCTCTTGTGAAAAATCTTGTCTTATACTTATCTATACTTCCATCAGCTGCATACTTTATCTTATAGATCCATTTGGAAGTAACTACAAATTTGTCTTCAGGCCTAGGTACGATATCCTAGACTCCATTCTTCATTATATATTGATATTCTTCATCTATGTAATCTTTCCATTCTTGATGTTCTACAACCTCTTTAAAGCCTACTGAGTTGTACGAGTAGGATCGCAAAGCTAGCAGAGAATCAAGGAAGGTGTAGGCTCGACAAACCTATTGTGTGGACTCAGAGTTGGTGCGCAGACTGGAAGCATCAGAAGAGAATATTGCATGCATTGTCGATCACTGGTTGGATTGGATCATAGGAGGGTTCATCACCGAATTCGCGGTAGCTACTTCAGTAAGCTATAGCGAGCAAAACGATGCTTCCTCAAGGGACCACGAGGTAAGTACATCAAATATTTGAACACTTGGATTAAAATGTTACTGTGTGAAAAGTGGGTTATGCGAATAAATTGATGTTTGGGGCTACGCAGAGTGGGAGGATCTACAAAAATGAAGGTAGCACAGAACTCGAAACCAGCCCCTTGATAACACCTCTGCGAGGGGATGAAAGAGAGCTTGTGAGGGTTTCACAAGTGTGATCAATATGATAAAGTAGAGAATTCCGCGCATACCACCCCTGCCCACACCACCACCAGTTTCACCATCTTCACCCTCGACTTTTCCCACACCACCTCTGCCACCACCGCGATAAAGCTACCAGTGTTCAAGGGAGTAGGGAATGAAGATCCAGACTAATTTTGGTCGTGGTAAAAGTGGTATGGGAAGCACAAGGGGTCACGGACGGCAATATAAAGAAGGAAACATTGGTTATCGCTCTGTAGAATCACGCGATGACTTGGTACATTAAACATTCCAATGACAATCGAAATGCAAGGATAGCGAATATCCAGACTGTGCTAAACAAAGAATTTAGCAGGTCGAAATCGGAGGCATAGTCGATCATTGGATTCAAATAAATACTAGGTGAAACCCCGTGGGAGTTGGATCAAAGACTGAAGTGCACAATTCGTGAAGCAAACATTACCTTAACAAACGAGCAACACCGCAAATGGTTTGTAGCCTCGTTAACACCTCATCTACAAAACACGCTGTCACAACAAAGGCTAACCACTTAGGTTGAAGCTTTGGAGGTTGTGATGAGATTGCACAAGACTCCGATACAAGATCCAAACCTAGGAGTCCAATAGATTCACGCGCAGTTAAATAACTTGTGCCTTGAGATGCAGAGTTTGAAACAAGACAGGACGGTTCGCCCAGAAGCGTGCGAGGAGGTATGGTGCATAAAGTGCAAAGGCCAGGGACATGACAAGGACCATTATCCAGTCTTTGTGAACTACCTGGCGGGTGGAGGAGCAATGCCTTTGATGCCAGAGGCACAAGTAGGACCAAGCACAACACCTGCATTGTGGTGCACGATTTGTCAGATAGGAGGGAAGCATGCTACAAATAACTGCTATCTATTACAGAAGTATACGCAGAATTCCCAGCAGTTGTTCTGTATTTTTTGCAGGTCAGTAGGACATGATGAGTGCACTTGTAGAAGTTACGAACTAATGATGGATCAGACTCCTACCTAGAGAGTTCAGGCTGAAACATGGCCCCTCGATCAAAATGCAGGAATGGCACGCGCATTTGGATCTTGTATCGAAGTCTCATGCAATCTCATCGTGACCTCCAAAGCTTCAGCCTGAGTGGTTAGCTTTTATTGTGACAATGCGTTCCATAAATGAGGTGTTAACGAGGCTACAAACCATTCACGGTGTTTCCTGTCTATTAAGGTTATGCTTGCTTCAAAAATTGTGCACTTCAGTCTTTAATCCAACTCCCACGGGGTTTCGCCTGGTAGCATCATGATTTCTTTGAATCCAATAATCGACTGTGCCTGTGATTTCGGCCTGCTAAATTCTTTGTTTATCACAGCCTGGATATCTGCTATCCCTGCATTCGGATTATCATTGGAATGTTTAATGTACCAAGTCAGCACGCGATCTTGCAGAGCACTGACCAATGTTGCCTTCTTTATATTATCTTATGTGACCCCTTGTGCTTCCCATATCGCTTTTACCACGAACCAAAATTGGTCTGGATCTTCATTCCCTACTCCCTTGAACACTGGTAGCTTTATCGCACTGGCCATACTGCTTCGAGGTGGTGGAAGAGGTAGTGTAGATGAAGTCAGGGGTGAATATGGTGAAACTGGTGGTGGTGTGGGTGAAGTTGAGGGTGAATATGGTGAAACTAGTGGTGGTGTGGGCGGGGGTGGTATGCGCGGAATTCTCTGCTTTATCAGATTGATCATACTTCTTGGTGAAACCCTCGCGAGCTCTCTTTCATCCCCTCATTGAGGTGATATCAAGGGGTTGGTTTCGATTTCTGTGCTACCTTTATTTCTGTATATCCTCCCACTCCGCGTAGCCCCAAACATAAATTTATTTGCATAACCTGCTTTTCACACAGTAACATTTTAATCCAAGTGTTCAAATATTTGACATACTTACCTCGTGGTTCCTTGAGGGAGAATCATTCCACCTCAGTATAGCTGACTGAAGTATCTACCGTGAATTCAGTGATGAACCCTCCTATGATCCAATCCAACCAGTGATCGACAGTGCGCGATCTTGTCTTCCAATGCTTCCAGTTTGCGCACAAACTCTGGAGTCCACACAATAGGGTTGTCGAGCCTACACCTTCCTTAACTGTCTGCTAGCTTTGTGATCCACTTGTTATACAGGAATAGTGTCCACACGGATGCTGCTATTCCCACTAAGATGTGTGGCTATCTTAGAAACAAACAATCAAAGTCTACTGTTGATTCCTTTTATGAAAATAGATGAGAGGAGAACCAAGAGGGCCAACCTGAGTCTTGCGCTCGATTCCCTCTCCTTATTGATAGAGTTTTGCTGCTCGCTCTTTGTCTGCTCAGCTTCAAAAGGGACCTTTAGAATCACAACAACATACTACTATGCAAGAAACAAGGATCTAAATTCACAAATAATGTAGGATCAGATGTACATTAACCATATACGAGTACATATAAACAAATACACCAGGATATGGAAGGAGACAAGAATAGCTTTATTCAGATAAAAGTAGCAAGAGGATTACATCCATGAGCAGCTCTGACCCAGCATCATCCTCCAGCTAAGAAGCCCTTCTTTCACCTCAAGCAAAGCAAAATCACCCAACACTGTGGATGTACACAAGAATACTGACAACACTTCTCTATAGATTACAAAATTCCAACCCCTGGATCTCTGTGATGAGGGATCCATATATAGATGATTACAGAGAAGTGAGTCATCTTTTGGGATCTTGATTAGTGTCTTCTCTCTGATAGTTCCTGCTTCCACTTGGAGAATGAAGATCTCTTACTCATCCCTGGTCGAAAATGGAGTGGCAAGTGTCAGAGGGGAAGCTTCTGGAAGATTCCATGATCTTCCACCTCGCATTTTGGTCCCTGCCATTTGTCCATTCCTGACCATCACACCCTACAGAGGAGCAAAACAGTATGCATCACACCCTGTACATTGGGAAGGTGATATGCATCGCACCCCCTACATGGAGCTTTCAGTATGGTCCAGTTTTGACCATTTATGAGTAGTTTTCAGTGGAGAACTTCTGGGAGATGATGTAATTAGTTGACTTTGTTCCTTTAGGCAGTGAAGCAGCCCTTTTAGGGACTTAAGAGCCCTCAGTTTATGGACATTTGTGATTGGGGTTGAAGTGCCCAAAAATGTATATAACACCACTTGTACAACTTAGTAGGGAAGGAAGACAGGAAAAAGACCACCTTCGCCACTGAATTGGGCTGCTTTCAATACATCGTCATGCGTTTTGGGTTAAAGAATGCGCCAGCCATCTTTTCGTGCATAGTTGTTGCTACCTTCAAATAATATATCCATAAATTCCTGGAGGTCTATCTGGATGATTGGACTGTCTTTGGATTTGTTAAGCACCACGTAGCAAGGCTACGCTTGATGCTGAATACTTGCCAATGGCACCATATTGTGCTGAACCTTAAGAAGTGTACGTTCCTCATTCCCTTTGGGAACCTACTGGGACATGTGGTTTGCAAATAGGGACTAATGGTAGACCCCACGAATATTGCATTAATTTTGAATTTGGAAGCACCGCGAAGTGTTAAACAGTTGCGCTACATTGGGACACACGGGGTACTACAAGAAGTTCATCAAAAGCTATGCCCAGATCCCCGTGTCAATGGAAGAAATATTGAAAAAGGACGTCACATTCTGTTGGAATGATGATTACATGAAGAGCCTAGATGTCCTAAAGGGGAAATTGGCCTTCGCTCCAATCCTGGTCTTCCCAAAATAGAATGTGGAGTTCCATCTCCATGTTGATGCATCATGTATCGTGCTGGGAGCAGTGTTCACACAAGAGGGCGGAGAGGGCTTGGATTACCCTATCGCGTTTGCAAGTCATAGATTTTCCAAAGCTGAAAAGAACTATTCCACATCCGAGCACGAGGGATTGGCTATGGTTTACACGCTCCAAAAATATTGACACTATTTGCGAGGAGGACATTTCAAGATGTATATAGATCATTCCGCGCTAAAGTACTTGGTCAATAAGCCTGTGTTGGGGGGGTGCATATGTAGGTGACTCTTATTGTTCCAAGAATATGACTTTGAGGTTGTGGTAAAACTTGGATGCCTGAATGTAGGACCAAATCACTTGTCATGTATTGAGACGGCGAGGAACCTACTAGTTTGGAAGAAGGATTACCTGACGCACAACTCTTTGTTGTGCATGTCGTGGACGGACACTTGGAAGATATAATCCACTTTATAACAACAGGAATGACGCCGAAGGAATACTCTGTCCAACAGAAGAAGGAATTAGTGGTGCGTGTGATGGATTTTTCTGTCATCGCGGGGCACGTATACAAAATGGGAAATGATGAGATATTGCAAAGGTACATGCCTGAATTTGAATGCAGTCAAATCCTAGCGGAAGCACATGGGGGTGCTACAAGAGGACACTATGCAGGATGAGCAACCACACAAAAGATTCTCCACGCAGGGTTGTGGTGGCCAACCCTTCATCAGGATTCAAAAGCACACTGTAAGGCCTGCGATATATGTCAAAGGACCGGTAAACCATCGCAAAGGGATGAGATGCCTTTGAATCTGCAAATGATGCTGCAGTCCTTTGAAAAGTGGGCAATCGACTTTCTAGAGCCTATCAAACTGTAGGAAAAACAAGCGTGCGATACATCATCACTACGACAGAGTACCTAACGCGTTGGGCATAAGCGCAGCCGGTCAAAGACTGCACGACCACTACGACTGTGAAGTTTTTATTTGAACACGTGGTGACCTGATTTGGCTATATGAAAATATTAATGAGTGATCGTGGTACACATTTCCTGAATAAAACCATCAGCGCGCTCACAAAAGAGTTCCAGGTGTATCATCAAAAAAGCACACCGTATCACCCACAAGCCAATGGGACGGTAGAAGCCTTCAACAAAATACTAGAGACTGTGCTAACCAAAGTGTGCAACGCACAACGAAGCGATTGGGACCTACGCGTACCTACAGTACTATGGGCTTATAGGACAATGTGCAAGAAATTGACGGGACAAACACCTTTCCGGTTAGTTTATGGCGTGGAAGCTGTCATGCCGATGGAGTATACTGTACCCAGTCTGCGCATAATAGTGCTCGCAAGTATGACAGACCGTGAAGCTCTAGAAGAAAGGCTTGTGCAATTGGAAGAACTTGAGGAGGAACGGTTCTTGGTAGGTTTTCATCAGTAAGTACAAAAACAACGTGAAAAGGCTTGGGACGATCACCATATTAAGTTGCGCACCTTCAAGGTAAATGAATTAGTGCTGCTGTATGACAGTAAGTTTGAGAAATTCCCGGGAAAGTTTTAAATGCATTGGATGGGACCATACATGGTTAAGGAAGTCACAAATGGAGGTGCGGTCTAGCTAGTCAAACTAAATGGAGAACATTTCCCAGGAAAAGTGAATGGCATCCGCTTGAAGCCCTACATGGGTGGGCCGGCTATCTGACTAGCTGGCAGAAGCATAGTCTTCACGCTCCAAGGATCCAGACAAAGGCGCAGGACTATAAAAATATGCAGCAGATACTGGTGCAGATGTAGAGAAGTAGTTCATACATAGAGGTATCAGAACAGTGTATGCAACAGATCCAGCAAGCAGCAACTTAGTGCACTGCTGACCTTCGTGCAGTTCGAGAACAGTTGGAGGGACTCCGCACAAAGATCGCTGTGTCAACAGAGTGACTCGAGGGCAAGTCACGATGTTTGTGTTGGGGCCCTGTTGGCCATGGAATCCCGCCAAGGCATGTTTTGGGGCTCAAAGCCCAAGTTTTGACTGAATCTTGTTGTAAAGCTCCACGAATTGCGGGCGCAGGGCACGAGAGTATGATAGAGTCATAGGGTTGTCCACCCTAGTTTTGTAATGTAATGTCAGCTGGATAAACCTACCCATGATCCGCAGACTATGGGATTGTATAAATAGAGTGAGGCTCTAAGTGTATAAGAATCATCTAAGAGGATGAGCATGATAAGTCTAAGTGATTGAGTCGTAGTGCGAAGTGTGTCTTTGGGTCGTAGAGTAGGAGAAGGCTTTGCAGCTAAGTGCGCGGACCCCTGTAGCTGAGTGCGTAGGATGGATTCGAGTCTGTAACCAAGGAAGGAATTAATAAAGAGAAGTTTTATCCTAATTTTGTGTATCTGTTCTTGGGTTAATGCATGTTTGATATAATTTGCGAATCTACTGTTTATTTACTGCGCGCACCTGTATGAATGGTTTATATTATTAAGTATACGTAAAGCACTTAAGCAGGGAAAGCTAATTAACCAACATTAGAATATAACCAAGGTATTTGGTAATAACGCAGAGCGCAAAGTTTAGCCCCTGGGTAGGGCTGCACAAAGGCAGTATAACAGGTTGCGAAGTACGGGACTACGCGCAGGGTCAAGTGGACTAGTCAAACTCATTAGACATCTCCAGGGTGCCGAAACCAGGTTCTAGCACCCTCCCATACTACTTTAGGTGAGACCTCAGCCTGCGCTCCATGGGAATTGTTGCCGAAAGGGCTAGTAGTACTAGGATTTGTTTGGCTAAAATAACTCTGAACTTGGGTCAGGCCCCAACAAGCCAACAAGGTGGATGGTTCTACTTCTATTAATTTAGTTATGTATGCAGCATACCCATAATATCTCTTGGGTCTTTTACTTTCTCTAAATAATCCTTGAGTTGCCCCATGACCTTTTGCATTAAGTAGTGTAGCCTTCAACCAGTCAGGTCTTTTCCTCGTTTCTTGAATGACCACAAGTTGAACAGGTTCACTAGGTCCTTCTTCCTCATGGTGAAATCCTTCTCCTTCCTTGAAAACTTCTTCCTCAAATATATGAAGTATTTGTCATCATAATCTATAGAAAGTTATTTTGATTTATTGAATGCTATGCTATCATCAAATATGACATTAAGACTAAATTCAATGTGATGTCCATCTTTAATATAGATTATATAGGCTTTTGATGAGTTACTATACCCAACAAATATACCTTTCACACCGGAAGGGTCCAAATTCTTTCTTTTTTCCTTTGTTATATGAATATACACAAGACATCCAAAGATTAAGAGATGATCGACATATGGATTCTTCCCAATGAACACTTCTTCTAGTGTCTTGTTGTCTAGAGATCTGTGAGGACATTGATTTTGTATGTAGACTTCTTTCTTTGTTGCCTCACCCCACATAAACTTATATAGATCTTGATTGTGTAACATTTCTTTTATACTTTCTTCAATGGATCCATTCTTTCTTTTCGTAACTCTATTTTGTTTGGGATTTTATGGAACTATCAACTCCCTCTTAATCCCAGATTCCTTACAGAATGCTATAATCTCTTTGGATGTATATTCTCCTCCATTATCAGATCTTAGTATCTTGATTCTTCTTTCTATAAGGTTCTCCACTTTGGCTTTGAATTCTTGAAATTAAGTAAATACTTCATCCTTAGTTTTCGTTAAGTAAACCCAAGTATTTCTTGAGTGATCATATATGAATGTGACATAATAAAGATGTCCTCCAAGTGATTTTGGAGTCATAGGGCCACACACATCATAGTGAATGAGGTCCAAGATTCCTTTTGGCCGTGAAGCATTGCTTCCAAATGTTCTCTTGGTATTTTTTCCCAATGCACATCCTTTGCATACACCTTCATGATCCTCCTTTAGATTTGGTATTCCATAAACTATGGAATTTAGAGTTGGAAGTATATTGAAATGTAAATGACCAAACCTTCAGTGCCAAAGTTCACATGGACTAATCTCATTGTAGACTAGGGCATGGTTTACAAGAGATATTAATCTGTAGAGCCTTCCTTCTCAGGTATCAATCACTTTTTCTTGTTCTATGATTGATCCTTTTACCCATACAATTACTTTACCATCAATGAAGGCTACTCTATATCCTTTATCTTCTTGAAATAGAAAGTAGATTTTTGTGCAAACCTGGAACAAACAAAATGTTGTTGAGCTGTATGTTGCTTCCATCTTCGAGCCTTATGGATGATGATCCAATGGATTTTACAAGATAGGTTTTGTTGTCTCCAAGTTCCATAGAGTAGTGCTTCATGGTGACTCCACTGGAGGACTAACTCTTTCTCTGCGAAAATGGAAGGATCTTACACAAAGTTTGGGTATCCAAAGTGGAATGGTATTCAGGACCTACTCTGATTTCTTGTGAATTACTTCTTTGCTATTCTTGAAGCTGTCCTGAAAGTTTTTCAGAACTTGTTGTATGATAAAGGTGATCAAAATCTTCAATCGACCCGTTCAAAAAGCATAAATACTAAGTTTCCCTTTGATCCCGGCCTCCTTACTTGTCCTACATCTTATGATGATTCTCTGCAAAGTGATGAGCCTAAAGAAAAAAAAACTGATCCCATAGCCCTTGTATATATTCCTACAACTGTTATAATCCCAGATAGGTATAAACCTCTTGTTTTACCTTATGTTCTTCATATTTTCCCCAAAAACTATGATCTATACTTGCCAAGATTTGATGGTGAATGTAAGAATGTCAATGCTGAGCAACATGTGTAGAGTGTTGAGACTTTTCTAGACCTTTTTGAAATTGATGAAGAAGATGTCAATATAAGGCTTTTTGCTCTTTCTTTGCAAGGCAAAGTCAAGAGTTGGTTCAAAGCCCTGCCTGATGTGAGCATCACAGATTTACAGCAGTTCATCAATGTTTTTCTTGATAGGTGGAGGATCAGACAGAACCTTTTCCTTATCGTAGAAGAGTATAATCAGCTGAAAAGACTGCCAGGGGAGACAATACAACAATTTTAAGATTTAATCAAGTTTATTATTCAATG
Organism: Pinus taeda; assembly: GCA_000404065.3. NCBI lineage: Eukaryota > Viridiplantae > Streptophyta > Pinopsida > Pinales > Pinaceae > Pinus > Pinus taeda. Next base: position 186,132 of record APFE030536026.1, on the reverse strand, counting down.
CTGGTTGATATAAGACCCCCTCCTGGATCTGCTCTCTTGCACTACCCGGGTGCCTTTGATCCGGAAATGGAGTTTTCGCTGAGAGAAAAGAGTGTCACAACACTTGAAGAGATGCAAAACAATGCAGTAAATGTAGAGGCTCATTTGCTGATCAGAAGGGCAGGGTTGAAAGAAGAAGAGATGAAAAACGTGGATCCAAAGAAAACTACACCTTCAGAGGAAAAGCTTGACATTTTGGTGAGTGCAGTAGAAGAGATGGTGAGGAAAATGACTGCAAAAGATGAAAATGACGTTCATGAACAAGTGGCTAATCCAAAATATTTTGTTTCTTATCTCAATAGTCATAAGGATTGTTTTGTAGATCATCTTGGAGAAGAAAGACCTGTTGATATGACATGTATGCTTGACGACGTGTTTTATACTGATGATTTGCCTCAGTTTGATCAGTATGATGATGATGATTATGCTCTCCAAACAGAAGCTAATCTTGTAGACAAATCAACAGCTAGTTTGTGGGATGAGGAAGTTTGCTTACAACAGTTCAAGTGCAGTGATCAACCGATGCATATCAGCTATGGAATCGATGAGGAAAGTGCAGCAGATTTTGAAGTAAGTGATGGATCTTTGCCTTTTTGCCTTGATTCATGTCAGTTCATCAGAGATAATTTCCATGCAATCAGACATCAGCTATCGACAAATCTTGATTTGGATCCTCTTGAGGGCGATGAAAACTTTGTTCTAGACTCCTTATATTCAGAGTTCCAGCCCCCAAATGCCATTAATAGTTAGTTTGCACATGAAGACATAGAAGCTGGCATATGTGATCAAACGATACAAGAAGATTCCTTACCTTTATGTTTTGAATCATTTCAGTTTTTGCGGGGTAAATTGCATAGTAAATCTCCAAATGAAAAGCTTGTAGGACATCAACAATCTCTCAGTTTTAATGTTGAGGATGAGACAAATGGCAAAATTTTTGAGCAGGTCATTAATAAGAAATCTTCCCCTGAAATGATTGATAAAATCATTTTGGATACGGAACCAGATTTGTAGCCACCACACACAATTCAAGGTCATATTACAAATGAAGTTGAGGCAATCGTAATACATGATTTAATGATGCAAGAGGATTCTGTACCCTTGTGTTACGAAGCATTTCAACTTATAAGGCAGAATCTTCGTAATATCTCTAAAGAAAAAGATGAACAACCAATAGGATGTCATACAGTTTCAATAGATACATCGCAACAGTCTGCTCAAGTTTTTGATGATCCTTTTGCTCATGTGTTAGATTTTGTTTGCTGTAAAAGTTCTTCTTCATCAACTAACCACGCGACAAAAGATAAGGTTGATAATCATCTATTTCAAGGGTCACCTTCATTATCTTGCTTAACATATTGTTAATTTCATAGCCCATACCAAAGTTTGCAGTCATATGAGGAGATTGATAAAGAAGGCTTTGGTTCTGTTTGGAATCAACAACAGAGTTTGGTTCTTCACGAAATTCAGGATCCTTTTGACCGCTTGCTGCAATCATCAGAGAAAGACAGTGCAGATGTGAGGAAAACTTTAATATCCAGCTATGAAGATTACTTGGACCAGAGCAGTAATGTGTTAATGGAAATCAATGGCGATGCTTATGAAGATCCTTTTGCAGTATTCTTGAAGTCATCTAGCCAATTCATGCTTTGCAAGTTTGTCAACAGTGAACTTGATTCCAAGTTTCCATGGGAGTTGCCTTTCGATTCTTCCCTTTTCCTGTGCATCAGAAAGCATTTGGGAAGAAATCAAATATTAGCCATGATGCTTACCTGGTTGCATTCGCTGTTCCATCTCACTTGATCGGGTGGTGGAAAGAGTAATTAGGGTAGGTTTGCTGAATAAGCTCAAATATGAGCATCTTTCCAGTTTGTTAGTTAGGATTTAGTCATGTTTGGTTTTATTATGGTTTTCAGTTTGAGTCTTCAGTCAGAGTCCATCTGCATAATGTCAGTTTCCGTATTTTGACTCCATAGCCCAATGGACGAAGGCAATGTTTGCTCTCCCATAGATCTGCAGTTCTTGGCACCTCCAAGGAGCTGGAGCTACCATCCCTATTGGAGCCAATGTTAGTGTCGGTCTTTTCAGTCCTCTGTCAGAGATCAAAACTCTTTCTGAATTTCATTTTTAGGATTCTCGCTCCATTCACTTAGCTACATTCCGCTAGGGGCATGCCATAATCTGACGGAAGGGCCTTGTCAGTCATTTCCCATCATGCCTTATCCTACTGGTTTAAGTCTATTTTTCAAATCATTTTAAAGGTCATTTACAGTTCTGTTCTAATCTCTTGGTCAGCAAAGAGTTATTAGGTCTAGGGTTTGCAAATTGTTGTTCTCAAAGTGCTTCAATAATACTTGCAGGCCAGAGGAAGGTTCAATAATTCACTCAAATGATGTTTCTGAGCAAGAAAAGATGAATTTTGGAAAACTGAGAGAGGTTTTTGTCCATAATAGGCCAAGGAAGAA
>APFE030536026.1:21833-183105 GCA_000404065.3 Pinus taeda | reverse complement strand
AGTGTAAATTTACACTGGCGCGACGCACTGGGCTAAAAGGCCTGAATTTCATTGAAATCTTCCTCCAAATTGCAAATTATTCATTCCACAAGTAGGTAAAGCCTCCATTTTTGTGTTTCATCCAAGTTTGTGCTAGGGTATGGTGGTTTATGGATGCTAATGATTGAAACAAAAATTCAACCCTTTCATTTTGAATTCCTCACATGTAAACTGCTGCCTAGGGTTTCAAAACTTGTTCGCCACCAAGGTTACTCTTTTCCATTATTCCTCTTGTCCTTAATTCCCTTTGTTCCTTGACTCCATTTTCCCCCATCCCCTAAAGTTGCTAAACCCCTATCCTAAATTCCCTTTCCCAAAACTTTCAAAGGGGAAACCCTAAACCCTATCCCACACATAAAACTCCTCACAACCCTCCTATATTTCCAAAACAAATCTCTCCCAATAGTCCCTAATCCCTCACTATTTTTCCCTCCCCTTACTGTCCCTCATGTCATTATTTTCTCTTGGTGACAAAGGTCAAGCACATCATCAAAGGCATTACAAGACAATGTGACATATCAACACCTATTTGTCCTAGACAGTTTGTCCACCAGCAAACATGACATCTGATCTGTCATATGATCATGAAGAAGAGACACACAGTGATTCACCAATAGAGGTACATGCACCCAGGAGGCCTCATAGAGGTGGAAAAACATCTGTGAAGACCAATAGGCTGCCCAACGAAGCCTAAATGAGAGGACACCCATTCAAAGAGGAGATAGAGGCTGATCGAGAGAATTGGCTCGAGCGGCTCAACATCCACCTTGAGAGACTGCTAGAGAAGGTTGACAAGGACAAAAAATTATTGAGGCATAGGGTTTATCACTACAGGGCACAAAACATGAGTTCAAAGGCTCAGATAAGGAATTTGAAGGCGAAATTGAGGAGAGCGACAAAAAGGCAAAAGAGGCAAAAAGAGAAAGATCGGCTTTGAATCTTGGTTGAAGCCTCTTTGGAACAACATAACACTTCATAGAGAATATCCAGCTCAAATTTCAAAAAATTTGGGGCAATTTTGGTCATTTGACAAATTTTGTGCACAAACAGGGTTTTTCTCCCTGTGCGCTACGCCACTGGTGCGACATTTATGATAGGGAGCTCCAAATCACGAAAGGTTTATATTTTTGGATTCTGCATGAAAAATCATGACTGCTGGTGCATGGCCAAGAAGTTTGGGCAAGTTTTGAGTCCCCAGGAGGTCAAAAACACTCAAAAAATGACCTCTTTGCCCCTATTTTGACACACAGGAAGCAGTCTTGGGAGATTGAAGTTTTGGAGGGGCAAATGAGAACCAAATTCAGAAATTCAACTTGGGTTGGAAAGTAGATAGGCAGGGCGTTCTAACAAGCACACTTGGGAACAATTTGGACTTCAGAAAGTACCTCAAAATTTGCTCCAAAGTGGCATGACGCATACAATTTTGGGCGCGGCGCACAGAGACCCAAAGGCCAAAATCACTTCCGCTCCGCGAAATTTCGATTCGTGATTTTCTCCAAGTGGGCCCGCTTATTTACACTACATTTTTCCTGGCACCTAAGGCAAAGTTTAAAAAGTATTTTCACTAAAGGTTGGCTTCTATCCAAGTGGCAAAGGGAAGGCGAGTAGTCACCCAAAACAGTTTGTCATTTTTGTAACGCTGCACTTGTCACTAATCGTTGGCTTTCCATTTCCAGTTTGTAATGATTTGAAAAACTCCCCAAATTTGAGTCATTCCATTTCCCGATGGAAAAGTCTATTTATTGTATGTAAAACCATTTGCAAAGGGTTGGTTGTAATTTCTGGGAGACTGTGGGAGAGAAACTCAGTTACTTATTGTATATTTTGACAGAGAATCAATAAAAGGCAGTGGCTCTGGTTCATGAGATTCATGTGGTGTGAGTTTAGCAAATGTATCTTCTTTCTGTTTCATATGTATTTCATTATGTTTCATAGTTCATTCATATTCATTTCCAGTGAAAGTTTCTAAGTAAGATAAGGTAGAATTCATGTTTATTGCTCTACCTTTGGGAAAGTTTCACGTTCTGTGTTCTTCTTCTGTTGAAAAGGGTTCATGTGTTCATGCCCTTTTCACCCTCCTAAACAATCTTTCCATTTCGCATTACTTCAAATTTAATTTCTAGACTTTCCGCCTATCTTGCCTCACGAAGTAATCTGTGCCTTTGTGTTAAATTCTCTGCTCATGCTGTTCGTTGGTCCCATACATCCCAGAAAACTCATTCATTTATCAAAAATTGCCTCTTGTTTCCATATTTATTTACCTAGCCTAAAATCAATATTCATTGTAAGTAATATCATACCATATTGTTTATTTATTCACTGAGTGTGACACGGAGAGAGCCCTCTCCTGTTCTGGTAGGGCTAGCTACCAGACTGAGCATGGTTTGTGGTTACCTTGAATTTTGCCTTCTTTTAACCTAAGGCAGATTTAGGTGCTAACACATACGAAGCAAAGACTTTGAGCATAACTAGAAAATGGTCACAAACATGACTTGGAAATCAACATGCAGAGACTTGAATGCAATAAACAAGCAAGGCGAATGTAAAGAGTCACATGAGCTCACAGAGTGAACCCAAGTGTGTGTAGTCATCAAGTGAAAATCTCCAAGGGAGGCTCTGAAGTTGGTGCAGGCCAAAATTTTGTAGGGTGGATGTAGCCGCTACAACAAATTCAAATATGATTCATGGAAGAAACTTCTAATCAATCTTAAGATGGTGACAAATTGGAAAAATGGAATTCATGTATCAATATTCAAGAAGAAATGGTGAGACCTTCTCTTTATCCTTCAAAAGTCCATTGATTAAGAAAGTAGGTATCGAAAGGTTTTCTTTTACTATATTTTCCTTTTGATGCACTTTTACAAAGGGTGAGAATTCAATTTATCCTGTTATCTTATTTGTATCCTTAAGAAATTGGCATATAATATCTATAGGAACTCAATAAACATTGACAATAGTTTATATCATTTCGGCCTTATAAAAATCTTAGTGGAAGAAGAATTGCGTCAAAAAGGAGACAATTGGGAGGATTCCATCCTTAGTAATCACTTCAAGGAGACGTCTTGAGAAAAAACATTTGAGGCTTTAAGAGGAAATACAAACATGCTAGTGTTTTGAATATGGAAACACCAAAACCTAATCTTGTATAAACCTAAGGTTGTGGAAACACCAAACCCTAAGCCTATGCAAATTCTTGAAGCTGTAAAAACTGGGCCTATGGAGCCTATGGACATTCCTGAGCCTGTGAAAATTTAAAACCCTGAAGTTTTAGATATTTGAAACCTCGAGTCATTTGATAAGAAGATTTTAGGTTCAAATTTGAAAAATATTTGAACCAAAATTAAAAAATGGAAATTAGTGAAGTCATTGAAAACAAAGATAAAGAAATTACTAGGAAAGAAGAATAATAAACCCTATGTGGCAAAGACAAAAAAATATATAGTCACAAAGAAAACCTCAGAAAATAAGGGCATGAAGAGAATGGGCTTTGAGAAAGAAATTAGTCCATAATTCAAAGGCAAAGATCACAGAACCACTCCCAGCATGATGAAATGAAGAAAAAACCAAGTGATAAGTAGCTAGTAATTGACAATGAAGAAGACTTTGGTTCTCCTATTACAACAAAATCCAATAAAGAGGTATCCATTATTTCCACTCCTTTATCATCGAAACTATTACTAGAATAGAGGAAATAAAATCCAAAAATTGACAAAGTTCAATAAGAAGTTTATGATTATTGTAACAACCCATGGTTAAAAGTTCATGTAACAAAAGTTAATAAAGGAAAAAATAAGACCACAGTTAAGGGACACTTATTCTAAGCTAAATGTTGGGAAAATATCCTATGGGGCATCACTGGATATGTTTATGGCTAAGGAAGTTGGCAAAGGAAATGTCCAAGGCATTAAAAAGGAAAAAATGCATTTTTGACACATTTATTTATGAAAATAAAGGAAAATAGGAGGAAAGGGAGGTGAAAGGTCACAAGTTGCACGTGAGGAGGAAATTAAAGGAAAATAATGGAAAATGAAGAAAATAGAGGCATAATTGATAAAAATGCTTATGAGGATCAGTTGGTACCTTTTGTCAGTTCAATTTTGGAGCTCTCTCATTACTCTCTCTCTCTCTCTCTCACTCTTGGACACGTAGAATTTTCTTGGAGCACTCTAGCTTTGGATCAAGGAAAGAAAAAACAAGCAAAGGAAAGGAAGGAAGAGAAGGATCAAGCAACTTCAACATGAATACTTGCAGGTAACATATGCATGTGTGATTTCCTAGCTAGTTTTAACATGCATGGCTTTGCATATTGGTATATAGTTCTCTTGCTGTCAGTGGCATGGTTTTTCTAGTATATGACAGTGGTTTTCAACCTAGCCTTGCCTTTTTTTGGATAGCTATGGTGTGATGGGATTGTTTTCTTGGTTTTGATCTTTGGAATTGCCAGATGGTTTCAGAATTCGGGGTGGAGGTGGTCTCAAGAAAATTACCAAAGGCCTAGGAATCCCTTGACTGGTTTCGGTGGGATACATGGTAAAACCTGAGGGTGGAGTCTTAGTTTAGGGCCTAGTGATCTGGTGTGGATTGTGGTAAAGAATGAAATATTAGTGTCTCAGTTTTGGTCCTAGTGATCCGGTGTGGATTGCGGTAAAACCCAAGAGACAAGGGGATGAAAATTTCCTCACAGATAGTAATGGAGTCTGGAGGCATTCCAAGCTTGGTTTGGCTTTGAGATGTTGGTGCTAGTTTTGGTGAGATCACAGTTTGGTCAGGGTGGAGTCTTGATTTAGGGCCCAGTGATTTGGTGTGGATTGTGGTAAAGCCTAAGAGACTGGTGTCTCGGTTTAGGGCTTAGTGATCCAGTGTGGATTGCGGTAAAGCATGAGAGAGAAGGAGACAAAAAATTCCTCAAGGAGAGTGATGGAGTCAAGAGGCATTCCAAGATTGGTTTTGTTTTGTGATCTCGGTGTCGGTTTTGGTGAGATCATAGTTTGGTGAGGGTGGAGGTAGTTTAACCTCTAGATTCCCTTGGTTTTTTTTGGATTGGTTTATCCATGAGATCCCACATTCATGCTTGGAATATGGCATAGGGGTGATTGGATGAAATAAATATTTGGTTCAGCCATGTCTATGATTGGGTGGTATGTGGAAGTCCCGAATTTGGTCAAATTTTCTCATGTTTAATAAAAGCTAAGATCTCTTTCTTTTTTACTTGTTAATATGTAGCTTTAATGGCTATTATCTCATTTTTATTTTCATGGTTTAATGTAGGTTATAAGCATGGTTATGTGACTGGTTATTGTCATGGTTATTTCATGTCTTTACTTGTAACTGAAAGGATAATGGATGCAATACCTAATTGATGTCAAAGCTGTTAAGGGAAGAGGGTGGTGATCCTTCCTGTCAAGTCTCATATGAGTTATTATTCATTTATGCAATGTATTGTATTCATTTCATGTAGATTGCATTGATGCCAAGTGTTTGACAAAATGTTAGTCCTGGTTGGGGATAGTCAGGTCTAATCCACGAGTCAGTTTTTGATTCACAAGTCTTGTCATAATGCAATTTATGGATTCTGAAAGCTACAGGGGTTTCTGAGCAGTGACCTAGACTCTAGGCTTTAAAAGTGGCACAAACCTCGGAGTCACAGGCACAAGTATGAGAAGGAAAGTCCCCGGACGCTGGCATACCCATGCCGTGCATGCGTCCAGAGGTCCTCAGATGTACCCTTGTCCATATCAAGGGAGAATCCGAGGGTTTAGTTGTCTAAAAGTTTAGTGGGACCCAAGGGATGGTAAGGGGAATGTCTGGGATGCATTCTGGGAGTCGTGTAGTAGGTGTAGAAGGTCTGGTATGGTGTTTTTCCGATGATTACACTTCCTTAAGGTTACTTAGGAGGTTGAATCATATCATGGTAACTTCTCATCACATGTTTACCCCGGTTGGGAGGTTACTTGGGTAGATGTGGGAGGAGGGCATTGCAGAGTGGTAGCAGAGCATGGTTTACCCCTCAGACTGGATGGGTTATGTGTTGGTCATGCATTCATTTCGGTTGCACATGTATTAATCATCCTTGTGGACTATATTCTTGTTGCATATGCATGGTGTCGGTCATGGTTGTAGTGATGTCACCACGTGAAAGAGGATGTTGTTGTTGTGGAGTGTGCTGTCATGAGTGTGTGATTCGTTATGCATCTCTATGCATGTCAATACTTATAATTTGTCAAATGTGCATTGATATGGTTGTTGTCATGCATGAGGTCATGGTATGTGTAATTGATATGGGCATGCATTGATGACTGGAATCTAGTGAGAGTGATGGATATATGGTTATATTTCTATATGTTGTTATGAATATGTTATACATGTATTATGTTGATTTGTTGATCTTGCAGACAAGGTATCCTCCCCGAATTATGCTAAGGTATGTTGGTTCATTTTGATTTGGTTTAGCTGACATGATATACCTTGTAGGAAGAATATAAAAGATGACTAGAAATATGGTAGACCACAGTTCCCAAGATTCTCACTATGGATCAGATGAGAAACGTGGTGTTGGGAACTCTTCTGATTTGGCAGAGAAACTGAGAAGTGTAAAGGCATAAATAAGGAGTTGTAAGGCAAACAATGACATAATCATACATGCACATGAGAAACAAGCAGAGGTAAATGTAGTGATACTTCAGAGTTTTTCAGAATTGTAGCAATAGGAACCACTTTAGATAAACCATGAGCAAGAGGACAAAACTAACGGGGCATATGATAGTAGGTCTCATGGTGAGTATAAGTTGGATGGAGAGGACATGATCAACGATGATAGGTATTCGGATACTCTAGATTAGAGGGGTGATAGACACATGTACTACTCTATTTCTAGTTTTGAAAGGAATTATGATCGTAACCATTATCATCCTTATAGGATGAGTGACAAGGGATATTTCCCAGATGAGTTTAACAAAGAAAAGCGACCTACATTCAATGGACAGTTGAAGAAATCAAAACAAGCAGAGGCATGGTTTCTTCGTATGAGGAAGTTCTTCAGATTGCACGATTATTCAGAAAACATGAAAGCAAATATATCCAATTTTAGTCTTAAAGGTAAAAGAAGATATCTGGTGGGAAGATGTGAAGAATGTTAGAGGTATTCATGAGGATGACTTGACTTGGAATGAGTTTGAGAGGCTCTTCAAGAAGAATTATTTGTCAGAAAGGTACTATGATGACAAAGCTAAGGAGTTTTATGAGTTGCAGATGGATTCCCTGATAGATGAAGAGTATAATAGCAGGTTCTTGGAGGTGTTGAGATATATGACTTACCTCAAGGAGGATAAGGCCAAGGTTCAGAGATTCCTCAGTGGACTGTCATTAGCATATAAATACTAGATTGAGTTTGATGAGCCTAGATCATTGGAGAAGGCCATCCAAAAGCTCAAACATTGTTATGAGCAGTTGAAGCATAAGGTTGAGCCTAAGAGTGACTTGAAGCAAATGAGAAAGTTAAAGGAACATGGCCACCAAAGTGAGGAAGACCTCAAGATGTAGGTGAGAAATAAAATGTAGTCCCTTATAAGAAGTTCAATTCAGTTGAGAAAGGACATGGAGAGTAGCATGCTAGAGGCCATGGTAGAGCACCATTGTAGTGTTGGATATGTGGAAAGGATCATCATAAGAGGGGTTGTCCACAGTATCAGGGTGGTATACCCCAAATCTATAGTGCTCAGGAGGTGCATACAATTGGGGATATTGGTCATAACATTCCTCAAATTTATGAGCTGTGCACTACATGCAGGAAGATCATTAGGCATATACCATAGAGATTGATGCTAAGCTTTGTGATCAAGTTGTTTCTATTTTGATTTATCCTAGATCTAATTATAGTTATATTAATCCTCACGTGGTGGATAAGTTTGGTTTGAGAAAAGAAGTGCATGCAGAATCTTGGTTGGTACAGTTGGCTACAGGTACAAATAAGAGGGTTCACCATTGAGTAAGAGCTTGTGCATTTGAGTTAAATGGTATGCCTATAGCAACACATTTGAATGTATTTCCATTGGGATCATATAGTATGATTTTAGGTATGGATTTTCTTGTTGAAAATAGCAACACGAAATGATAAAAATAGAATCCCATGTAGAAAATATTATAGATTCACAAGCTCATTTAATCTAATAAAACAAGAGACAAGAATCTACTTCTACTCTTTACAATGGAAGCACATAAATATCGAAAAAACAACAATCGAAAAGAGGAAGAACATCAATGGCGCATAACACAATAAGTTTTCCAAGGGAAATCCACAACTCAAAACTCCACTATTTGTATTGCATTAATAACAAATCCAAGATGATAATACAATGCTTGTTCTCACAAGAACAATCCCAACACTCAATATGATCAAACTCCCAGCTCACAAGCAAGCTCAAGCCAAACCTTAGCCTCTTTTGCTCCTCTCCAAGCCCCTATTTCCTTGCACCCTTGGTCAACGAATTTGGATAAATACAATATGCTTTTCTCAACCTTGAGCTTAACCTGCACAAGTATTTCCTATCCTCCCCCTGATGACTTCCTTTGGCCAATAATTACCCAAATTTCCAAGCCTCCAAGCTTCTAGTTCTTTACACAATTCTTAAGAGAATTAACCCGTATTTAAAGGGAAATTCCTCATCCTTGGTTGATCCATTAGTGAACTAAACTAGTGTTACTCCAGTTAATTGAATATTCCCTCATTAGAAACTCATGCATGTCAATTATGAGAAATACCCTGTTGAGACTAGAGTGCAGGGAAAATGTACAATTTGTTGTATAATTTTCTGAGTTGTACTGATAGTGCATGTAAGTAGGAACTGATCCTTGAAGTGATTGCGCAGTTTTGGATGAGGAATTTCCCTTTAAATACAAGATAATTCTCTCAGGAATTGTGCAAAGAATTAGAAGCTTGGAGGGTTTGAAATTTGGCTAATAATTTACCAAAGGAAGTCATCAGGCGGAGGATAGGAAATACTTGTGTAGGTTAAGCTCAAGGTTGAGCAGAGCATATTATATTTATCCAAATTATTTAACTAAGGGTGCAAGGAGATAGGGGCTTGGAGAGCAACATAAGAGGCTAAGGTTTGGCTTGAGCTTGCTTTTGAGTTGGGAGATTGATCATACTGAGTGCTGGGATTGTTCTTGTGAGAACACACATTGTATTATCATCTTGGATTTCTGACTTAATGCAATACAGATACTGGGGTTTTGAGTTGTGGCTTTCCCCATATACTTATTGCGTTATGTGCCATTGATTTATCTTCCTCTTATCGATTATTGTTTTCATTGATATTTATGGGCTTCTACTGTAAAGAGTAGAAGTAGATTCTTGTCTTTTTCTTTAGTAAATTACATGAGCTTGTGAATATACATGAAATTTTACATGGCATCTGAGCATAATTTTTTTTTGGGCTGCAAGTTTGCAGAGCATATCTGAAATTTTTTGTGTAACATTTTTAGAAACAAATAACAGATTTGGATTCTTTGCGAAAGAATACCCAAATTCAAAACAAAAATCGACAGAATCAAAGTTCAGATGAGGGAGAAATCACTGATTTAAAATCAACTCATTTTTTAGAAAATTTCATGACAACAGGACATATGAAATAGATTGGTGTGCTAGCCAAGAACCTATATGCTCTTGAGGTTCAAGATGCATGAAAAGAATTGAGGAGCAAGGAAAAGGTTAGATACTTTGTGGTTGAGAGGGAGAGTAAACTACCTCTCAACATGAAGCCCCAGAAGAAGCTTTAGAAACGGCTTCAAGAAGTTGTGGAGCAGCCACAACTAGAGAAGTTGAGAGGAGATCGAGTGGAGAGATCCACTCAAGAAGAGAAGAAGCAGCCTTAGAAGTAGTCTTAGACAATTGTAAAGAAACCAAAATTGGATAAGCTGAGAGGAGATCGAGTGGAGGCGTCCACTAATGAAGAGACCTCCAATAGGGGGAAATTTCAAGCCAGGTGGGCAAAGGGATCACATGCAGCCATACCTCAAGGTATGATGTGGGGTGATGTGAAGTGATAGTCCCAAGAGGGCTGAAATTGGGTAGTGTATATTTAGAGGTTTTATCTCATGTATTGTACCTTGTTATGGGAACCCAAAGAACATAGTAGTGAGAGGAATCAGTGGGATTGATGTAGTCAGATATAAAAGTGATAGAGACTAGAGAAGTAAGATACTGAAGAAGCGTAGAGAAGGGTTACCAATTGTGTAGAAAGGCAGAGTCAACAAAAGTGCAAAGTTTTTAGCCGATAGAGGCAATAGCAGTCAAAGACTTTGATGACAAAGGCATCATTCTGATTCAGGTTGGATGTTTTTTTTTGTTTTTGTAGTTGATTGAGAAACAATGCTAAAGAGAAGTGTTGCAAGTAGAATATTCCAAAGGTTCAGGATCGAGATTGAGTTGAATTCCTTTCTTGTTAAGAGGGAGTGTTGAAAATAGCAACAAGAAATGATAAAAATAGAATCCAGAAATTCTAGTTTAATTTGTCCTTGAATTAAACTAAGAATTAAAATCAAATTCTATTCTCATAGAAACTTTTAAATAGTTAATTAAGTTTAATTAACTTAATTATCTTAGGAATTTAGAGTTGGAAGTATTTTTGAAGTCATGTATATGTTCTCCATAAGTTTTAGGGGTCTAGTATGAGTTTAATTGTGAGTTGTAATTAGATAACTCAGTTCACTGAGTTATGTTAAGTTAAATTAGTTCTAACTGTTTGTGGAACTAATAGAGGATTAACAGTTAGTTGGTACACTGGTGCATCCAAAAGTGTCACTCCACTTAACTGAAGATTCCGTCATGAGAAACTCATGCATGTCAGTTCAGAGAAAGACCTTGTTGAGACTAGAGTGTAGAGAGAGTGTACTATTAGTTGTATGATTTACTAAGTTGTAAATGTAATGCATGCAATTAGACAAGGAAATAATTTTGGATTGCACAGTTATGGATGACAAATTTCTCTTTAAATACGGGCTAATTCACTTAAGAATTGTGCAAAGAATTAGAACCTTGGAGGCTTGGAATTTTGGCTAAGTATTGGCCAAAGGAAGTCATCAGGCAGAGTACAGGAAATACTTGTGCAGGTTAAGGTCAAGGTTGAGCATAACATATTGTATTTATCCAAATTATTTGATCAAGGGCGCAAGAAAATAAGATGCTTGGAGAGCAGAGAAGAGACCTAGATTTGGCTTGAGCTTGCTTGTGAGCTGGAAGATTGATTTTACTGAGTGCTGGGATTATTCTTGTGAGAACAAGCCTTGTATTATCATCTTGGATTTCTGATTAATGCAATACATATAGTGGGGTTCTGAGCTATGGCTTTCCTTGGATATTTATTGTGTTAATTGCCATTGATTTATATTCCTCTTGTCAATTATTATTTTGCTCGATGTTTCTGTGCTTCCACTGTAAAGAGGTTGAAGTATATTCTTGTCTCTTGTTTTAGTAGATTACACGAGCTTATGAATCTATAAAATTTTCTACATGGTATCGGAGATGAGAACAATATACTAGAGGATATTTCGAAGTTTTGAGTTTTGGGCCGTGAGTTCGTAGAGAAGATCTAAAACTTTTTGTGCAAAATTTTTAGAAACAAATAGAAGATTTGGATTATTTATGAAAAAATAACCAAATTCAAAACACAAATTGGCCAAATCGGAGGTCAGATGAGGGAGGTATCACTGATTTAAATTCAACTCTTTTTCCAGAAAATTTCGCGACGGTGGGACATATGAAATAGATTGGTGTGCTAGCCAAGAACCTTTATTCACTTGAGGTACAAGATGCATGAAAAGACTTGAAGAGGAAGGAAACAGTTAGAGACTTGGTGGTTGAGAGGGAGAGTAAATTACCTCAGAACACACAGCCCCAGAAGAAGCCTTTGAAGAAACTTCATGATGTTGTGGAGTAGCCACAACTAGAGAAGCTGAGAGGAGACCGAGTTGAGAGATCCACTCAAATAGAGAAGAAGCAATCTCTGACAATTGTGGATTAGCCATAATTGGAGAAGCTGAGAGGAGACCAAGTGGAGGCATCCACTCATGCATAGACCTCCAGTAGGGGGAAATTTCGAGCTAGGTGGGTAAAGGGATCACATGTAGCCATACCTCCAGATATGAGGTGGGGTGATGTGAAGTGATAGTCCCAAGAGGGATGAAATTGGGTAGGGTCCATTAAGAGGTTTTATCTCATGGATCGTACCTTGTTATGAGAGCCCAAAGTACATAGTATCGTGAGGCATCAGTGGGATTACTGTAGTCAGAGATCAAAGTGACAGAGACTAGAGTAGTTAGATACTGAAGAAGCGTAGAGAAGGGTTGACAACAGTGTAGAAAGACGAAGTCAATAGAAGCAGAGAGTTTTTAGTCGATAGAGGTAATAACAACCAGAGACTTTGATGAAAGAGGCATCATTCTAATTTAGGTTGGATGTTTTTTTTGTTTCTGTAGTTGATGGAGCAACAAAAATAGAGAGAAGTGTTGCATGCAGAACATTCGAAAGGTTTAGGATCGAGATCGATTTGAATCCCTTTCTTGTTGAGAGGAAGTGTTGAAAATAGAGACAAAAAATGATAAAAATAGAATCTAGAAATTCTAGTTTAATTTGTCCTTGAATTAAACTGAGAATTAAAATTGAATTCTATTCTCATAGAAACTTGTAAATAGTTAATTAAGTTTAATTAAATTAATTATCTTAGGAAGTTAGAGTTGGAAGTCTTTTGGAAGTCATGTATATGTTCTCTATAAGTTTTAGGGGTCCAGTATGAGTTTAATTGTGAGCTGTAATTAGATAACTCATTTTACTAAGTTATGTTTAGTTAAATTAATTCTAACTGTTTGTGGAACTAATATAGGATTAACAGTCAGTTGGTGCACTGGTGCATCCACAAGTGTCACTTCTGTTAACTTAAGATTCCCTCATGAGAAACTCATGCATGTCAGTTCAAAGAAAGTGTTGGCATTATGATGTATGTGTTGTACTTGATGGAAACCCACTTGTAGCAGAACAACTCACTTGTATATGGTAACTAGATAAATCTATAGAAGTGATATCATATGTGAAAGAATGCATGGCAAAAGTTTTTACAGATGTGATGAAATGCAAGGCAGCTTCAAGGAATCAGTTCAGAAAGTATAGCAGGTAAACAACAAAGAATTGTAGATCAGTCTTCACAGAATGAAGAAAAGAGAGGTATACGCAAGTTCACCATTGACCAAGCTGCATATACATGCAGGTTCAATGTATACAAGTCGCGTATATGTACACACGCACTTTCATGGAAGGAAAAGCGTGTATACCTTGGAAAACTAAATTTTTGGTCCAAAGTATTTGGTCCATGGTATTTTGATCCATGGTATTGGTCCAAGGTATCTGGTTCGAGGTATTGACCCCAAGTATTGGGTCCAAGGTATTGGTCCTAAATGTCTTTGGTCCATGGTATTGAGAAAGGCCTAAAACTATAAAAGGAGGAGTAGATCATTAGGCTAAGGTGTGCAAGTATCGAATATCTGATGAATTGTGACGATCTAATATGCATGTTATTGGCTTATGGTGTTGTGCTTGATATGAACTAAGGATGAACCTTAGCATTTGATGAAAATATAAGAACTAATGATGAATCAAGATCTTAAGGCTTGAAGTGATTTATCTTTATGTGGTTTAATCCTATATCTGAATATTTGGCACATGTTGTAGTCTACAAATATGACGATCTGGGTATGACTGAAGTCTGGAATAGTTGTAATGTTTAAATCATCATTTATAGATCTATACGTAGGTTCACTTTAGAAAAGAAGCGCACACACACTGGTTTTGCATATCAAAGAAACATATACATCATAAATTTGACTTTCAGATCTGTACGCTAGTTCGCATTGAGGAAAGTGCATATACACACAAGTTTGACACATGGAAGTAGCGCATACCTTTTAAAATATGTTTTAGTTGCTTCTATTTGCTGTTGCAGTGATCTGGGTTTTAGCTTGGGTCTGGTCACTGTATTCTGGTGACAACATTCTGAATGATCAGATTGATGGGTTATCAAAGTAGATTGGTTCATGCAGATGTTTTTGGTTTTTGAATGATGTTGTTGATGGATCCAGTTTGAAAATTTATCAAACATGGTCCCTGGAAGAAAAGAGAAGGTTGTAGCCTTCTGCAGGCTGGCACCTACGTACTAGTAAACATATTAGCTAGTACAAGATCTAGGGGGTTGTAGCTCCCTTCTAGTAGAAGCTGGACAGAAGGTTGTAGCCTTCTACAGGTAGAAACTTGCATACTGGTATAAGACTGCACCAGTACAAAAAAATTGTAAACAAAATGTTCATATTAAAAGAAGACAGAGATGATTGCAGCAGGTGGCTTTCACCCACATTGGGTTTCCACCCTATATCTTGGTGTTTATGTGTGTTGCTTATGTGTGATGCTTTATACTAGTTTTACTGCACTGTCTAATGAATTCTTGATATACTGATTAAAGTTCACTACATGGTAATTTGGGTAAATCAAAATATATCTGCATATACGTTGGTTTCATTAAGTATAGTTGCGTACACACGCTAGTTCATTGAGCTGAAGTAGTGTATACAAATCAGTCTTGAAAATTAAATTATTGATTAGATAATACTGATTCAGCCCCCTCTCAGTATTATTTCCAACAATTGGTATCAGAGCAGATCCTTTAGAAGAAGCTTGATCGCTTGAAGGAAGATCCATCATCATGAGTAATCAAGAAAGTGGGGGATCCATCAAATCGCCAACCTTTGATGGGAGCAAATTTGTTTATTGGAAGGTAAGAACCATAACCTATCTTCAATTTCTTGGAACAAGTGTCTGGGAAATCATGGAAGGAGGATATACATTTCCATCAACAATTCCTACAGATACGACAGGTAAAAAGCAATATGAAACCAATGCCAAGGCTGTCAATACATTATTGGGAAGTCTATCACAATCGGAGTTTGTCAAAGTTATGCAGCCCAAATCAGCCAAAGAAATATGGGACAAAATCGTTCTAAGCTACAAAGGAGACTTTCAAGGAAAACGTGCTAAACTGCAAGATCTCAGAATTCAATATGAAACTCTCAAGATGCACAATGATGAAAGTATAACTAGTTACTTCTTACGTATAGATGAGGTTGTTAATTTCATGAAGAATCTGGGTGAAGATATAAAGGAAGTTACCTTAGTTGAAATTTTTTTAAGATACTTACCTGCTAAATTTGAATCAAAAGTATTTGCCATAGAAGAAAAGCAGGATCTAAAGACTATTACTATGACACAACTTCACGGAATCTTAACTGCTTTTGAGATGAGAAAAGGAGGTCCATCAGATATGAGAGAAGCTACATTTAAAGCTTCAGCAAAAGGAAAAGAAGAACCCAATGAATCAGGACATATTTCAGAAGAAGAAGAGGAAGTAAACTTTGTCAAGAAGCTTCAACGGGATTTCGGAAGATTCAGAGGTAAGCTACCTTTCAAATGTTTTTCCTATGGTAGAGTTGGTGATTATGTTTCCAAATGTCCTCATAAAGATAAATATGATAAAAGGAAGGAATCTGCAAAATGGAATAGAAAACAAAGTGTAAGTAAAAAGATCTACTATACTCATGAAGATAGCGATGGTTTATCAAATAGTGATGAAGATGAAAATAATAATGACTATAGACTTCTGATGGCTTATGAATATGATGACTTTCTGGATACTTTAGATGAAGATGACCTTTATGAAGAAATATCTAAACTCAAAATCTATTTAGAAGAAAAGAATATGATTATAGATACCTTGACATACCAACTTGCTGAAAGAGAAAGACACAATGAAAAACTAGAATGTGAAATTGTGGGTCTAAGAAAGGATCTTGAGAAAACAAAAGCTCTCAATATTAGATTTGCTAAAGGATCATAATACTTAAATGAAATTATCAAAGTACAATGTTCTCCTATGATAAATACGGGTCTTGGATATACTGAAGAAGCATATCAATCACAGAAGCCGTCAACCTCCACTAAAAGCTATCTTGATGCAACAAAGAGTAGTGAATAGTTTGACAATCGTCAGCAAAGGCGTAAAGCATATCACCAAGTAAATTAGGCTCAATTTACTTCAAGGATGAACAGAAGCCACAATCAACCACAAGTAAATCATACTCAATTTGCTTCAAAGGCAAATATCAATAGAAACTACAATCACCAGGTCAGTAGATTCGATAATCACAAGAACTTCTTTAATGATTAATGTTTCTCATGTCATAATTTTGGACACAAAGTTGCTCAATGTGTTTCTTACAAAACCATCATGACTAGAGAAGCATAGAATCAAAGGAATGTGACAGGGATCAAGAAAAGTTCCTATAATAACTTTTCTCTTCTTGAAAATAAAATAGAATGCTCAATCTGTAACAACTTTGGCCATGAAGAATCTGAATGCAAGAGTAAATTTCGGCAAATATCTCAAAAGGAGCAAACTACATAAAATCCCAAAATATGGAGAAAGAAAGATCCGTGAACAGAAAGATGTGGTATAGCCTTGTATGCAGAAGGACAAGAAAACCAGTGGTGCATCGACAGTGGATGCTCAAAACACATGATAGGTGACAAAGAAAAAATACACTCATATAATGCCTTAGAAAAGGAAAAGAGTGTCTCATTTGGAAACGACACTCCAATTGTCATAAAAAATAAAGGATCTGTTTTCTTGAAAGAAAAAGTTAAAGATGGGAATGTTATGTATGTTGATGGATTAAAGCATAACCAGTTGAGTGTGAGTCAAATGTGTGATCAAGGAAATGAAGTAGTGTTTCAATCAAATGAATGGTGTTTTTTGTGAGCTTGATACAGGAGAAACCGTGATCAAAGGTACAAGAACTCCAAACAACCTATACATACTCAAGGGAGGACAACAACAGTGCTCTCTAAGCAAAAATGATGAAAACTGGCTATGGCACAAAAGATTGGGGTATCTAATCTTTTCTCAAATAAGAAAAGCATGCAGATTCCAAGCTATTCATGATCTTCCAGATATCAACATTCCTAAAAATACTATATGAAAATCATGTCAATTCGGTAAGCAAACCAGATCTCACTTCGTCGAAAAGTAAGGGTCAACTAGTAAGCGTCTTGAACTTGTTCATATTGATTTATGTGGACCATCAAGGAAAAAGTCACCTTGTGGAGAAGAATACTTTATATTATTCATTGATGATTTTTCCAGAATGTGTTGGAATGGTATTCTAAAGTAGAAAGATGAAGCATTTGAAAAGTTCAAAGCCTTCAAAGCTTTGGTTGAAAATGAATCAGATCACAAAATCAAATGCCTCAGATCTGATCGAGGAGGGGAATTTACCTCAGATGAATTCTTTGACTTTTGTGAACAACATGGAATAAAAAGGTAGCTCTCCACTGCAAGGACTCCTCAGCAAAATGGAGTGGTAGAAAGGATGAACATAACTATTCAAGAAATGGCTCGTGCTATGCTAGATGAATCTGGAACTCCTGCAACCTTCCGGGGTGAAGCTGCATTCGCCGCCATCACTATTCTCAACCAAGCAAATGTTTAGGTAAACAAAACTCAAACTCCACATGGACTTTGGTATGGTAAGACTCCTACTGTAAAATACTTCAAAGTTTTTGGAAGCAAATGTTACATCAAAAGGACTAATGAAAAACTTGGTAAGTTTGAACCCAGAGCAGATGAAGGTATTCTTCTTGGCTACTCTTCCCGAAGTAAAGGATATAAATGTTATAATAAAAGACTTGGGAAAATTATTGAAAGTATTGATGTTGTGGTTGATGAAACATGCAAAAATCCAAAATAGATAAAAACCAAAGGTTATGACAATGAAGAAGATGAGGAACATTTTCCCACATCAAATCACACTGATTCTAAAGAAGAAACCGATGAAGCACCAGAAGAAGAGATAATGATAGAAGAAAAGACTCCGTCCAGGTATGTTTAGAAAAATCATCCGGAAACTCAAATTTTAGGGGAAAAGGGGCAGGTGTACAGACAAGAAGAACCATTTCTGAAGCCTTAAGCTATCTAGCATTACTATCTTCCACTAAACCTCAAAATGTAAATGAAGCAAGCAAATATGAATGTTGGGTCAAGGCCATGAATGAAGAACTTGAGCAATTTGAAAAGAATAATACCTGGGAATTAGTTCCTAGACCTCATGATAAGAATATCATAGGAACTAAATGGATATTCAAAAACAAGTTGAATGAAAATGGAGAAGTTATTAGAAACAAGGCCAGACTTGTTTGTAAAGGATATGCTCAGCAAGAAGGTATAGATTTTGAAGAAACTTTTGCACCTGTTGCTAGACTTGAAGCCATAAGAATGTTTCTTGCCCTTTCTAGTTTTCAGAAATTCAAAGTATACCAAATGGTTGTAAAATTTGCCTTTCTTAATGGAGACTTAGAAGAAGAAGTCTATATTGAACAACTAGAAGGATTCATACTTGGAAATGATGCAAAACTTGTATGCAAAATCAGAAAATCTTTTTACGGTCTAAAACAAGGTCCAAGGGCATGGTATTACCGTCTTGACAAATATCTCCACCACTAGGGTTTTCCAAAGGGGTTAGCAGATAGAAATCTATATACAAAGATGTACACTGATAAATTGCTAATAATTGTTGTGTATGTTGACGATATCATTTTTGGTAGCAATGAATAATCCATGAGTCAGAATTTTGCCTCAGTAATGCAGCAAGAATTTGAAATGTCCTTGCTTGGTGAGCTTACCTACTTTCTTGGTCTACAAGTTCAACAAAATAAAGATGGTATTTTTCTCTCACAAACCAAATATCTCAAATAGATCCTTAAAAAGTACGGCATGGAAGATTCTAAACCAGTATGTTGCCCAATGGTAACATGATGCAATCTTAGCTCAAATGATGAATCAAGAGAAATACATCAACCAACTTACAGATCCATGATTGGCAGTCTGCTTTATCTAATAGGTACCCGACCGGACATCATGCATGCAGTGGGAATAGTTGGAAGATTCCAAGCAAACCCTAAGGAAACACACCTTCAGGTAGTCAAAAGGATTTTCAAATATCTTTTAGGAACACAGAACTTTGGTTTATGGTATCCTAGAGATACAGATCTTATGCTTCATGCATATACAGATGCAGATTGGGTAGGAAGTGTTGATGACAGAAAAAACACTAGTGGTGGTGCATTCTATATGGGTTCTAGGTCAGTGTCTTGGTTCAACAAGAAACAAAGTTCAATTGCATTATCTACAGCTAAAGCAGAATACGTGGCTGCTGCATCTTGCTGCACACAACTACTTTGGATGATGCAAACCTTGCAAGACATTCAGATCACATGTACCCCACCCATCTCCATTCTATGTGATAACACAAGTGCCATTAGTATTTTAAAGAATCCAGTCATGCAATCCAAGACCAAGCACATACCCATCAAATATCATTTTCTACGTGAACAAGTGCTTGAACAAAAGGTCAAACTAGAGTATGTTCCCTCCAAAGAATAGGTTGCTGATATATTCACTAAACCAATGATCAGAGAGAAATTTGAATATCTTAGACAAAATCTGGGAGTAGTTGCTGCATCATCCTGTTGTTAAATCCTATTTTCTTCAAAGAAAGGTGGCTATACACGAGTTTCATAAAGCATAGTCGCATACATACGTGAGTTTCTATGGGCACAGTTGCATATAAGTTGGTTTGAAGGGAAGCAGTGGGCTAGACTCAGGAAAAAGGGGTTTGCTATGGTTTTGTGAAATAACTGTTTTGTTTGATGATGGTTTCACTCTGCTGATAACATATGGAAATATATTGGTCCTCCTAAAGTTGTTGATAACTTGATATATATATATATATATGTAATTGATGATGATGCTTTCATATCTCTTACTGACATATGCAATGATTAGATCTGATAGTGAACAGGTTCAAGGGGAGAACATGGTTGATGGACATATATAGGTTGCTGGTCTGGATGCTGATTAACAAATGCTGCTGATGGTGCATATCATATGATATTTGCTGATGACTATCATGGTCTTGTTTAAGATATTTGGTCTCTGTTATATATGTCATGTATATTTGTAACCCCACTATGCATGGGATGGATGATGTAATGTTTCTTGTTTTGACATGTATCCCCACTTGGTTGGGTGGATGAGTCAAACTTGGTATATCTCCACTTGGTTGGGAGATGGATGTATGTATGAGTCACCGATGATAGGAAGGTCATTTATGATGTATGTATAGAGTCATGTTCTTCTTTTAGAACATCTTTTTGTGAACCTTTCTTATGCTCAGGGGGTGCATGGACTCAATCATGGGAGCTCAATCAACAGACTTCAACATATTAGAGAATTCAGCATGCACTTAGGGGGAGCATGACCCTTAGCCCTTGATGACAAAGGGGGAGAATGAATTCTTGGTGTGGTGGTTGCCATCAAGTCCAAAGGGGGAGATTGTTGGCATTATGATGTATGTGTTGTACTTGATGGCAACCCACTTGTAGCAGAACAACTCACTTGTATATGGTAACTAGATAAATCTAAAGAAGTGATATCAGATGTGAAAGAATGCATGACAACAATGTTTACAGATGTGATGAAATGCAAGGCAGCTTCAAGGAATCAGTTAAGAAAGTATAGCAGGTAAACAACAAAGAATTGCAGATCAGTCTTCATAGAACGAAGAAAAGAGAGGTATACGTAGGTTCACCATTGACCAAGTTGCGTATACATGCAGGTTCAATGTATACAAGTTGCGTATATGTACACACACACTTTCACGGAAGGAAAAGCGCATATATCTTGGAAAATTAAATTTTTGGTCCAAAGTATTTGGTCCATGGTATTGGTCCAAGTTATCTAGTCCAAGGTATTGACCACAGGTATTGGGTCCAAGGTATTGGTCCTAAATGTTTTTGGTCCATGGTATTGAGAAAGGCCTATAAAAGGAGGAGAGATTCATTAGGCCAAGGTGTGCACGTATCGAATATCTGATGAAGTGTGAAGATCTAATATGTAGGTTATTGGCTTATGGTGCTGTGCTTGATTTGAACCAAGGATGAACCTTAGGGTTTGATGAAAAGATAAGAACTAATGATGAATTAAGATCTTAAGGCTTGAACTGAATTATCTTTATGTGGTTTGATCATATATCTAGATATCTGGCACATGTTGTAGTATGTAAATATGATGATCTGGATATGACTGAAGTCTGGAATAGTTGTAATGTTTAAATCATCATTTACAGATTTGCACGCAGGTTCACTTTAGAAAGGAAGCGTATACTTGCTGGTTCTGCGTATCAAAGTAGTGTATACATCATAAATTTAATTTGAATATCTGTACGCTGGTTCGCTTTGAGGAAAGTGCGTATGCACGCAAGTTCGACACATGGAAGTAGCGTATACCTTTTAAAATATGTTTTAGTTGCTTTTGTTTGCTGTTGCAATGATATGGGTTTTAGCTTGGGTTCTGGTTACTGTATTCTGGTGACAACATTATGAATGATCAGATTGATGGGTTGTCAAAGTAAATTGGTTGATGCATATATTTTTGATGATTGAATGATGTTGTTGATGGATCCAGTCTGAAAATTTATGAAACATGGTCCCTGGAAGAAAAGAGAAGGTTGTAGCCTTCTGTAGGCTAGCACCTACGTACTAGTAAACATATAAGCTAGTACAAGAGCTAGGGATTTGTAGCTCTCTTCCAGTAGAAGCTGGAGAACGAGAGAAGGTTGTAGCCTTTTGCAGGTAGAAGCCTGCGTACTGGTATAACACTGCACCAGTACAAAAAAATTGTAAACAAAATTTTCTTATTAAAACAAGATAGAGATGATTGCAACAAGTGGTTTTCACCCACATTGGGTTTCCACCTTATATCTTGGTGTTTATGCATGTTGCTTATATGTGATGCTTTATTCTGCTTTTACTGGAATTTCTAATGAATTCTTGATATACTAATTAAAATTCACTACATGATAGTTTGGGTAAATCAAAAAATCTCTACATATACGTTGGTTTCATTAAGTATAGTTATGTATGCATGCTAGTTCACTGAGTTGAAGTAGCGTATACAAATCAGTCTTGAAAATTAAATTATTGATTATATAATACTGATTCACCCCCCATCTCAGTATTATTTCCAACAGAAAGATCCTGTTGAGACTAGAGTGCAGGGACAATGTACTATTAGATGTATAATTTACTCAGTTGTAAATATCATGCATGCTGTTAGCACCTGGATTGAACCTGTTGTACCTTAAGAAACCAATTTCTTGGCTGTATAAAAATTGTGCTTAAGACATTAATAATTACAAAGATTGTCACTTGTTTGTCACTCAATTATATATTGCGTTCTCAAATGAAGGACCTAGGAAATTTGGTTCTTGATCCTCAATACTTAGGTGACATGATAACATCAAAATTCCATTTGATTGTTGAATATAAATGATGAATGAAGAAAGATTGAATAAGTCATAGACAATATGCTGTTTAACACAAGATCTACTATCTGTGACACTAGGAGAAGTTATAGATAATATGTTGTTTTATATAGAAACTACTATCTGTAACTTAGAAGAATTGCAGAGATGGGAACTTCAAGTATAGGAGTGCTCTTTAAGGAATTTAACTTTATTTACATAGGAAAATAAATACATGCAACTTCAATTACTATACTCAAAGGAAGAGAACATAAGATGACACATAACAGAGAAAAGACAAAATCATACCCAACAACGTATGGAAAACTTCTGATTCTTCATTAATCAACAATTGTATCAGGAATTCAGTAGCTTAGTCTCCAGGTTCTCAAAAATTTGAACCCCTTCTTTCTAAATTTACCTCTTTTTATACCTTACAAGGCAGTTGGTGATCACAAAAACTGTCAAATTGCTTAATTATTTTCCTAATTGTCTAGAGTAAAAATTATTATTTTCCTAACTGTCTAGAGAAACTCAGCAGCTGAACAACAGAGCCGAAAATCTAGAAGGAGGTGTCTTTTACCGTAGAAGCTTTAATAATGCTTAAACCATTTTAATTATAATAAACTATGACAAAACCCCGTGCGTGAACCCGGGCTTACATATGTATCGGGCACATTTTGATTGGCCAAAACACATGAAAACCCGACCAATCACCTTCCTTTGAAGTTTTAGTCATCCACTGCTAATTTTGATTGTCTCACTTAAACAGTGGAATTGGATATTTTACGCGAAACATTAGTTTGCCACACAAATGAAAAGATTTAATAGTTTGATTCATAAACCCGTCGGGTCTTTCTTAGCTGTGCGTGAGCCGTCCGATCATTCATTCAATCAACGGTCTGATTCTCCAGAACCCACGAGACCTTAAACTCATTTGAAAAAAATCCTATCGAGTCCTCCTTTTCAACGCTCTGTTGACTCCCATACAGATCTGATGGGAAATATACATCACCAGTTAATAATCTATCGGGTCTGACTTTAGTGCTAAAACCCGATCATTTCTTCGCCCGATATCTGTTGGATCCCGTCTTTTTCGATGGACGACTGAGATAAACCTAGACTTTAGCAAGCTTGAACTACATTTGATATATTGTCGTGTCTGACAATTTTTCTCCCGATTGCCGTTGGATCAGTGGCTTGTTGATTAACAACCCAAATCTTCTTGCAAGTATACCCTCATATTGGATTTCTGAAATAAAACCGTTCTAGCTGACTTATGCGATTACCGTTGGATCTGTGGCTTGTCGATCAATGACCCAGATCTTCTCGTAGGTACACCATCGTTTCAGATTTCCAAAACAAAACCCGTTCAAGTTAACTTGTGCGAAATCAAACAAAATACTTCAATTCTATTAGAGTTTGCGGTGGTAAAGCATATAAGGGAACTACATTGAGAACGAATCCCCATAATGATTCTAGGCCACACGTTGTGGTCAACCATGCTCACGTCACGATCAACTGTGGGGTGGAGCCTTAATTAACCTTCAGACTTGTTGTTTTCCCGCAACACATCTCATCATACTCATCAAGCTATTGCTTGATCAAGCCTCTTAAACCTGCATGGCCTTTAAACAAAGGTTTGATTTTTCATTTCTTTTGATTTTTCTTTCATTTCGTGATAAAACTGAAAATAAGGCTTAAATCACAATATAAGCTACAACATCTGGCTCCACCTAGGGATAATTCTTTTGCCACATAAGCACTAAGAACTGCAGATCAGTGCCTTCACCTCGGGCATGGAGTCATATATTTCTTAATCAATTTAAATATAATGGCATTTGCACACTGATTTCACTTAGATATCTATAATAATTGGATGCTTGTGCTCTGATAGAAAGGTGATGAGAATCGTAGATCAATAGCCTTAATTGGGCATGGAGTCCAGAACTTTGAAAACCTTGAAATTTGAAAAACTGAAACCCGACATTCTTGAAGTCTGAAACCTCTGCAAACCGGTTTCCAACTGGGACAATCACCCTTATTTATCCGCTAAAATTAAACTAAAGAACTGCAACTGGAAACCAAATAGTCAACACCTAAGCTTATTTATGTACAGGTTCCTACCTATGTGAATGACTGATCTTTATCAGGTGAAGTCAATCTTCCAATGGTACCAAGTTAGCATTTGAGTGCCTAATCTAGAACCATTCTGCCAATGAATTTTGAAAATACAATTCATCTTGAACAAAAAGTAAACTATGCATAAGGGAAGCTCACAACAAAAATCAAGAATATATCCACAAGATGGTGTGTGTAGGTTGTTAATAAATTTCTCCATGTAATCTTCCACAAGATCTTGAAAAGTATAAGAAAAAATATGGTCTTGATCAGCTCCAAAAAATAAAGTCTCTATGTATGAAGGTTCTTGCTCGAATATACCTTGTATTGGGATGAAATGCTCAATAGAACAATCAGCAACATCTTTAAGAAAATGATCTATGCCACTTTTATGTCTCCACTTTTCATCTCCGAGCTTTGATTGAAAATAATTTGTAATTGTGACCTGTTGTGCCTTGCAAAACAACCCCCCATTTCATCCTTATTATTTTTCACAAGATCATTAAAATATGAAATGGGTCCCTTTCAAAATAAAATTGATGTCAATAAACCTTACTTTATAAATTCCAATAACTCAATGAAAAGCAATATCCCTTTAAAAATATTGGAATTAAAGTAAATATGTATGCATCAAGCAATCAAAAGGACAAGACCCGACCCGATATCGGCCATCGGCCATCCGCTATTTCCTTTGTGCATCCCTATTGCGCCATCGGTCAAAGACCCGACCCGATATCGGCCATCGACCATCGGCCATTTTCTTGTGCACCATTATCATGACTATCGATAAAGTCCCGACCCGATAAAGCCATCGGCGATATTGGTGATCGGCAGTTTTCTTCGTATATCAAGTGATGCTCATACATGCTTCCCCGACCTGATATCGGTCATCGGTGATCGGTGGTTTCTCTTGCCAAATATTAATGCGCGCATGACCTTCCCCGATCCGATATCGGCAATCGGCGATCGGCAACGGTTGAAACATTGTTAAAACTATCAATCGTGCCCCTCCCCGATCCGATAAGATAAGGTACAGTTCTCCAAGAAAAGCCGTTAGAATGATTGGAAAGTCGGAGTTAATGGTAATTAAAGCATAATCATTCCCGCTCAGCCTCCGGTACGCCCCTTGCATTATTTGAAAGATCTTTAGGCGAATATTGCACCAGTAAGCATTTATAAGGTGGCAGATTGTATACGGACCCTTAATGAACCCATCCTTTCAAAATCT
Organism: Pinus taeda; assembly: GCA_000404065.3. Classification (NCBI taxonomy): domain Eukaryota; kingdom Viridiplantae; phylum Streptophyta; class Pinopsida; order Pinales; family Pinaceae; genus Pinus; species Pinus taeda. Next base: position 157,265 of record APFE030536026.1, on the reverse strand, counting down.
GCCCATAGATCGCATCCTTGCTGTTTAATAAAGGCCAAGTATATCGACGTTCTTCTTATTGTTTGCTCAATTGTGAGTTTTATTATTGTCTCAATACTACGCCAAAAAACCATTCTTCTGCGCAGATTACAGATTTGCCAAAGCAATTCAGGCATTATGGGAAAGAAGCAGAAGAAGGTTGGAGGCATTGTTGAATCACAATCCATGCCACAACCAATCATGACCAGTAAGAAGGGATTGATATCAGACACAACCTGCGCAGGACTCGCTAAAACCACCTGGCAGGGAACTTATGATTTACTAGAGGCCGAAAAGCCCAAGCAGGTGGTAGAAAAAGCTACCGCGGACTCCACCAAGAGCTCAGAGTGCACTCTCAAAGACTTGGCCGACTCTTTCCTACATAGGATAGCGGCAAGAGAACAAATGCTCCCCTACACTGATGCTATTAAATGGGCAATCGAGGAGATTTCTATCAAAGACAGAACCTTCATAGCAAAAGATGGAAGGGTCTTTGGGTCCTTCAAGCCAGAGGATTTAAGGCAAATGTATCATTTGCCTAAGCCGGAGAAGGTTTACAACAAAGCATTCCTCGAGAAGTTCGCAAGTGAGAACGAAACTGAGTCCGAGCCAATCAAAGATTGGAGGTCGAATCCAGCTAAACACAAGCATGAAACCTCCGGTAAGTACTCAGTCGACTCCTTGTGTTCGCCCTATTGCTATGCTGCTATAATGATGTGTAGAATGTGGGGTCTTCACGATTCCACCAATTTTACTATCGAAATGGTTCCCCTCATAGATGCGGCAGTTAACAGTTGGGTTATGGATTGGGCCACCATCCTTTCAGATAAGCTTGCCATAGCCATCCAGGAATATAGGAATAAGACCAGAGTTAGTGAAAGAATAATCCCTCCTTTCTATTACAGTGCTTATATTCTAGATACTTTGTGTTTTAATTCTGAATTCCCCATTCTCGGCTGGAGATGGACCACACAGGACCCCTCTCCCATCCATATTTATCATCAAAAGATGTGGAAGTCGTCCCACAAAGCCCACTTGTATAGTATCTGCAATGGTTTTATGATTCCTATTTATTATGCCATCTTTAATAAGCCCATTTCAAGAATTTCCTACTTAGCCTCTTTTGATCTGCCGTCGGTAGGAAGCTGGTTTGGTGAAGAACATTTTACATATGTTAGAGTTTTTGGTAGTAAAGCCAATCCCCACGTCCTTCCTTTTTATGTTCCTGATAAACTGCTAGCTCGAGAGATTGCCTACCAACTCTCAGCTGAAAGCACCACATCGACTCTTAGAAATAAGCAAAAAAGAGGCTGGCCAACTTTTCCTCTCAAATGTGGGGTTTTCACCCTACATGATTTAAAGCATGCAGAAAAGGAAGCCACGAAAATTCAAGCCCTGCATCTTCCTATACTCCGAAACAGAGCATATGACCCCAACAAATATGCATACGCCGCTCTTGAACATGCCAAACTATCAACGTTTGAGCATAAAGAGGACCTTTTTGATGACATATTTACCTTAGCAGAATCAATTGGTCAGGCCAGAGAAATTGCTAAAACAAGGTATAATGACGAAGGGCTATTAGAATTTAACAGGCTCAGGCAGCAGAGGTTGCAAACTCTGCCCCTGGACTTAATAATACCAACCCAAGCGTCATCCTCAAGCGATCCTGGCAAACAGCGACAAGAAGAGTCCCCTGCTACAATTAAAACTAATGAGCGGGAAGAACAACTGAAGAAGAACCAAGAAGATAAGCTAAGAAAAGAGCAGGCAGAGCATTCAGCTAAAGAAAAAGCAGAACGCTTAAGAAAACAAGAGGAAGACAGAGTCAGAAAAGAGCAGGCACAGCTACAGCAGAAACAACAACAACAACAAGAGAAGGAAAGACAGGAACAGTTGCTTAAGGAATTACAATCCAAGCAGAATACCCCTGATATTAATAAAGGTACCGACACAGACCCTGAGCTGCAAAAAGAATGGCAGCATTTTAGTACCATTATTGGCGGGACAAAAGATTCACAAAATATCGACAATTCGAAAAGCAGCGGCATACAAGCAGAAGGTACAACCATCGGCCCACCCAAAAGTATGAGTGTGGAAATTATTCCGAAAGGTCCTAGTGACCAAATAACCCTCCTGGTAGAAGACATTCCCCCACTAAATGTCTTCTATAGCCCTAAGCACAGAGCAGTAGTAAAGAGATCACGAAAAAGGCAGAGGCTTGATCAATCTCCCCTTTTTCCTGACCAACCACTAACGGGCAATGTAGTCTGGAAAGAAAAATTTGACCCCTCTGATGACCTGACCAAATTGTCACAATATGCGGGAGCCTATTCGGCTGCCACTATTGACAAAGCTTCAGAGGTGGCAGTTCTCTTAAAGGCTAAGGACCAGGAGATTTTGAATCTCCAAACAGAATTAGCAGACACCAGACAGAGGATAATACAAGCAGAGCAGCAATCAGCGGGACACCAGCAAGAGGCAGCACGCATCAACGAACAACTATCGGGACAACAGAAAATCAATGAGCAATTGATGCAACAGTGGCAAGAGGAGAAGCAGGCGATCACTCAGACATCTATCCAAAAGGAGAGCGAGCTAACAGAAGCATTGGAGCAGCTGAAGGTAGCAAATGAGCAATCTTTACAATTTAAAGATGAATACATTGCTCAAATCACAGCACAGTTGGAAGCCATAAAGGGAGAAGCGCAAATAGAAGAATTTAAAAAAGAGGCAATGATAATTAATAAAGCGCTTATATCTCAAGTTAAAATCCTAGCACAATCCCTTTCTCAGGCAGAGCCACTCTGCGAATTGGCTACGACTGTTAATGATCAGGTGGAACAGATCAGAGCAGAATATAATCAAGCCGAGGGAGATATATCTGACTATCTTGAATGGCAAGATTCAAAGTCAGGTAAACAAGCCAATCCAACTCGAATATTAGAAGTCCACAAAAATATATTGTTTACAGAATGGCAGGGACAAATATTGAAGGCAGAAAGGGCAGCATCGAGATGTACATTAACCGCTGATAATCTGGCCAATCTGGTAAATGATACTTTATATCAGGCCAATATTACTTCCCAATGCACACCCGGAAAGATCACTACTGCATATACATTGGAACAAGCATGCTACCCCGAGTTAGAAAACAGAGCAAAATTGATTACCGTGGTCAAAACTTTAGACACGGATGCATATTGGCGGTTTCTAATCAAGCCGCATAAACAAAGATCTGCTCTCAAATGCTTAACCGACGCCGTGCAATATATGATCCCCGAAATCCAGGACTCCACCTATGCTGCCCAGCTCAGTTCCAGGCTCAACAAACCGCCCGAAGTTGAGCTAATGCTCGCTATCAATCAGCTCAGGTATACAGGAAAGAAGCCAGCAGAGTGACTCATCGCCCAGCTCCTCCGATCGCTAGCTTAATAGGAATTTGCATTTATTTGACATCAGAATAGTTAGCTTTTCTGTTTTAATAGATATTTTAGATTAGTATAGTATTTATAGACCCTTTCATGCATTTAGAAAGGGTCGTAAAAATTTTGTATAAGACTTAACAGACTGAAGTTTGCACTACTGTGCTTCAGCCTTTATTCTTTTATGAAACTCGACCAAATACTTTTATTTTAACGGAGAAGTTTTTGATTCAATTGTGCACTACTGTCGTTGATTCAAAGATCGTTATGCGTTGAAGTAGAAGTCATACATAGTGATTCATATCGGGAGTGGCTTACAGTTCAAATGGTACTTTTATCTTTGTTTTGAATTCATTCTGTGTATTTGATTTCACTGTGTAATTATTTTCTGCTATCATTATCTGTATGCATGTATATCAACAGGAAATCTTGTTCATACCACTATTGGATGATCATATGATGTGCCTTATTATTTAATCATGTATGCGTTAATGGTATGAACCTTTAAAGTACTGTAGTATTGTTTTAACCACTGTGTTTAACTATTTAGATACAGTAAATCTTGAATGATTCAATATCTGTGTTGTGAAAATGCGGTTATCTATATAATTGTATTTTTAGAACATTGAACATCAAAAGCTACGCTTTAGAAGTTCAATTAGATTCCCGGGATAGTCTTATTTATTTACATTTTTGTTAAATAGTTTAGTCATCTACTTATCACTGTTAAGCATCCATTCATCCCATTTATCTATTGCTGGGAAACTGGTCCCATTATCCCCAGTCGGAGCCACTACACCAAACGAAAAAGGAACTGCACTAAGGTCCGGACCGGGTGGTTTTCCCCAATGTTGATGCAACGATTTTCGGGTCGTCAACAGGACTCCTATCCTTCTTTCTTCTGAGACACCAGCCCCAAGGACTCCAATCCTACTTACTTCTGAGGCACCAAACTCAAGGGTTCTAACCCAATCTTGTCAATGTTAATTTGATAATAATGTTCTGCTCTCAGAACTCTTCTCTACTGAGTTCTGTCTAATTATAGCTTCACTATAGTCTCCAAGCTACAACAACAATGACAACTAGTATTCTTATGAAGAAGTCTTTACAACTCTGCACACTACCCACACATAGTCTCCAATAGCCTTCATAGTCTCTGATAACTTCTTCACATAGCTTTAGTCAATCTACTGTTAGCTGCACTAAGCTCTACGTAAAGAACAACTTCATGTTCAAGCTTATGTTCTCTGTTGGTACCTTCTCCCCTTCGATTGTTTGTAGTCTTGTTGGCCTTTCGACCCTCTTTCTGTTCTACTAGATCCTCACGCTGCCTCTGTCTCCTCTAGCGTATTTTCCACAACGTTTTAGCAGCCTTCAACAGCATTCATAGCTAACTATTCTTTGCTTTTATGTCTGTTATTCATTCCTCATGCCTATGTCTGTCAGTTTCCTCTCTTCGCTGGCCCTTTAGCTTCCTCAACGCTCGCTATCATTTTCTATGTGCTCGCTTGCTTCTTCAGCTTCCCGGCTTACGGTTTCCTCTGTATATTTGTGCTCACAGGACATGTTGATTCAATGGTGAAGACCAAATCATGCATAGAGAACACATATTCAAAAACTTGTGACAATGCTCTCCTTTTTTAATGATGGTAGGCATATACAGAGTTGACATAGCTGAACGGACAGCCACGTCCCAACGCAATCACTATCGCCATGATTCACCCCATTTAACTGACGTTCAGCCTCCTAAACCATTGGAATAGTTATCATAAGCCATTCAGCCTAAAACACCCCGCACAAGCCAAATATTTAATTACACAGAGAATATGAGAAAAACCACTCAAAAGACTAAGGGGCGAACTTTAAGCAATATTAAACCCGCATATAAATTGTATTAGGTCCGTAGCTTAAATCGCAATTAGCAATTCGTGACTCCTGGGGGTCCTTTATATATCATACCCATGACTCCGTCGATGGCCGGCGGCCGATCCTCCATTGCTCTGATGGACCGGATGCGATATGGTATTAAACCATAGTTAAGATGCACGTCGGGTCCGCAGCCTTATCGTAGTCAGTGCTTCCAATGTGGCAAGGCTTTACGGCTTGCGATATGTGACGGATGAAATCATAGATTAACTTATATTGTAATGTTGTGGTGGGTCCACATATATATGTATCGCTATCGACGATCACAAAGGGGTCGCTTAACATTGTATGACTTCCGCTCCCGAAGTCCCGATGCGATATTGTATGCCGGACCTGATACGCCTCAACGCTCCCGTGTATAAGGTTTCAAGTCTTCTTTCTACCTTCGATAGTGTTAAAGCCTATATATATATATATATATATGATATATATATAATATATATATTGCTACTGATCTGTTTGTGTCTCTGTTTGCTCTGGTCTGCTCCTACTTCTTTTGGCATTTATATGGCAATATATATGCTCTATTATGGCTCGCTCTGTTTGCTTCTGTAGCTCTAAGAACTTAGTTTTGCAGAGAGAGAGAGAGATATGGCTCCTCTTGTAGCTCCTCTTACTCCAATGTGGCTCCTCTGGCTTGTTAGTTTCTTTCAAATACCTCCTTGCATAAATTAATGCCTCTCTTGCTCTGATGTCCTGTAATATGCTTTGATATGCCTCCTTTGGTAACTCTTCTTGCTTATGGCTTGGCTATCCCGATGGCCTTGCTCTTGTCTCTTCATGGATCTGCTCTGCTTTCCCTTGGCTTCATATCGTCATCTAGTATCTAGAATATTGCCATATTGACATCAATGGCAACCTAGGTCAACAGAATTTAAATGTATATGGAGTGAAGGACAATATAATCCCATACATATCCAATATAGACTCCGCAAAAGAAATGTATGAAGCTCTCTCTAAATTATTCACCATCAAGAAATCGGACAAGTGGCTAGCCTTAAGAATGAACTAAGAACAATAAATATGACAAAGGATGATAGTGTATCTTCCTATTTTGTAAGGATCTCTCGAATAAGAGATTAACTCCAAGCCATTGATGAAATTTGTTGAGAAGTGGCAACAAAAAATTCCAGTTTAATTTTTCCTTGAATTAAACTAAGAATTAAAATCGAATTATATTCTTATAACAACTTGTAAATAGTTAATTAAGTTTAATTAACCTAATTAACTTAGTAATTTCGAATTGGAAGTCTTTATGTAGTCATGTATATGTTCTCCCTATGTTTTAGGGGTCTAGTATGAGCTTAAATTGAGTTGGAAATTAGATCACTCATTTTTCTGAGTTAAGTTCAGTTAAATTAGTTCCAAACTATTTATAGAACTAATACAGGACTAACAATCAGTTGGTGAACTAGTGCATCCACTAGTTCTACTCTAGTTAACTGAAGATTCCCTCATGAAAAAATCATGCATGTCAGTTTAGAGAAAGACCGAGTTAAGACTAGAGTGCAGGGACAATGTACTATCAGTTTTATTATTTACTTGAGTGTAAATATCATGCATGCATCAGAGATTGATCCTATGTTTGGATTGCGCAGTTTTGGAAGCATGAATTCCCTTTAGATATGGGTTATTCAACCTAGGAATTACGCAAGAGATTAGGGGCTTGGAGAGCTGCAAAATTGGCTAAGTGTTGGCCAAGAGCTAGCTTGTGAGCTGAGAGAGTTGAGCATACTTGTGCAGAATTGTTCTAGTGAGAAAAAGATTTGTATTTTCACTCATATTTCTAATATATTCAATATAGATAGCGGGGTTTTGAGTAGTGGTTTTCCCTAGATACATCTTGTGTTATGTGCCATCCATTTATCTTCTTCTTGTTCATATTGTTTTCATCTATCTATGGGCTTCCGCTGGTTGAAAGTAGAAGTAGATTCTTGTCATGTGCTTTAGTACATTGCATGAGCTTGTCAATCTATAGGATTTCCTACATGGTATTAGAGCTGAGAATAGTATATTAGAGGATATTTTGAATATTTTAGTTTTGGGTTACAAGTGAAATTTGGATTTGCACTACATACTTCAAGATCGACAGATGGCATTCGACGGTTTGCGTCTCGAGTATGCCTTCGAAGGCAGCTCAAATTTTATAGCCTAGATGGACAGAATGGAGGTTGTGCTAGAGGATAATGGCTTAAGAAATTCATAGATCAAGAAATTCCTAAGCCAACAGCATTAGATGCACAAAATTTGGTTGAATGGAAGAAGTGTGTGGCGAAGGCAAGGTGGATAATCCTTGAGGTAGTTCGAGACCACATTGTCTCGAGTCTCCATGGCAAGGAAACTTTGTATGCTATGTGGAAAAAATTGACAGACTTGTATCAAAATAACAACGACCAAAGTAAATTGGAATTGAAGGACAAACTTCGAAAAATCAAAATGGAGAAAGGTGAGACAATTCCAAAATAGTTGACCAATTTCACTGAGTGTTGTGATGAACTTGGAAGTGTTGGAATCATAGTTGCCAAGGATGACATGATGAGTCTTTCTCTTCTAGGACTTCCAAATATTTTTCATAGTTATCAAGACTCTTTCAATGGTCGGGAGAAGCTGCCAGATTGGGAACGATTATGGTCGGATTTGATGCAGGAGGAACACGAGGGATCACTCTTCACCAAAAACTGATGATGAATAGAATTGTGCCTTAGTGATTAAGGTGGAGAATGGGAAACGGAAAGCTTCCCATTCCAATCTAGATTCTTATCATGGAGGTAACAAGAAAGACATGGTGAAAGTTAAGTTCTTTCATTGTCATGAGTTGGGCCATTTTTCTACAAATTGTCCAATCAAGAAGTCCTCAGGAGGAGCGGCGATTGAGGCTTCAGACTCTCAATTCAAATTGGAATTTTCCCTCATTGCATGCATGGTGTCATCAATGATGGGAAGTGTATGGTACTTAGACAATGGAGCTTCATTCCACATGATTGGCAGTAGATCTCTACCGGTCTTCCCAAAGGTACGCATGAGCAAGTTGATACATGCAAGGGGTGTACTTTGGGAAAATACACCAATTCTTCCTTTCACGACAGAGACAGTCGAGCAGAGGCTATTCTAGAGAGAGTCCATTCAGATGTGTGTGGACCATTCTCAACAGCATCCATGACCAAACATAGGTATTATGTTATATTTGTTGATGACTATTCTCGTAAATGCTGGATATTTTCATGTAGAAAAAGGATCAAACTTTCACAAATTTTTATGAGTTTAAATCATTGGTGGAGAAAGAGTTGGGCAAGAAGGTTAAAGCTCTATGGATTGATAATGGTGGTGAGTGTATCTCAAACAAGTTTAATAATTTTTGTGCAACAGAAGGGATTAAACAGGATTTAACGGCACCCCATAACCCACAGCAGAATGGGGTCACTGAGAGGAAGAACAGAAGAGTAGTAAGGGAAGAAAGAGTGATGTTGCATGATTAGGGACTACCACTACACTTGAGGGTTGAGGCATGCAACACAACTATTTATTTTCATAACTGTAGCCCACATCGAATACTATCAAACTCTCTGAAAATCCAGTTTTTCATGATCGGTCCAAGTATATTGGTAATTGATATAATCATCTCAGAGATTATGTTTTGAGGCAAATTATGTTGTTAGAGTACATTCCCACGAAAGAGAAAGATGCTGACATTTTGACAAAGGCATTGTCAATATGTAAATTCGAGTTTCACAGAGATAGGATCGAAGTAGATGATAATCCCTTTCTTGTTGAGAGGGAGTGTTCAGAAATGGTAACAAGAAATTCTAGTTTAATTTGTCCTTGAATTAAACTGAGAATTAAAATCAAATTATATTCTTCTAGAAACTTGTAAATAGTTAATTAAGTTTAATTAACTTAATTAACTTAGGAATTTTGAGTTTGAATTATTTCTGTAGTCATGTGTATGTTCTCCCTAAGTTTTAGGGGTCCAGTATGAGTTTAAATTGAGTTGGAAATTGGATCACTCAATTTACTAAGTTAAGTTCAGTTAAATTAGTTCCAAAATGTTTATGGAACTAATATAGGACTAACATCAGTTGGTGCACTAGTGCTACTCTAGTTAATTGAAGATTCCCTCATGAGAAACTCATGCATGTCAGTTCAGAGAAAGACCTAGTTGAGACTAGAGTATAAGGACATTGTATTATCAGTTGTATTATTTACTGGAGTGTAAATATCATGCATGCATCATAGATTGATCCTATGTTTGGATTGTGTAGTTTTGGAAGCATGAATTCCCTTTCAAGGTAACCACTCTAAATCCATGTGTGGAGAATTCAAGGGAGCAATGTTGAGGGCCACTGGAGCCTCCATCTTTCAACTATTTGTGTTGTGATTGTAATATAGGTGTATGCAACAACAGGTAATAGGACTCTGGCTCTGAGGCTTTTGTCAGGATTATGGAGACTGATTTTTATCTCAAACTGACCTCAATGTATAAAATTTATGGTTTAGACCAAATATTGCAGAGTCTAGCAAGGTCTTTACATGATTTTGTTGGATTTTAAGCTCTATAAGCAAGCTGCAGGGAGAATGGGATTGACTTTTAACCAAACAAACGAAATTTTGCAGAGGATTTTGACAAAGGGAGTGGATGCATGGGAAATTTGCATATTCTGCCGGCGAAAACGACCTTGGAATGTATTTTAATGGCGGAATTGGCAAAGAAGGGCAAGTTTGCCGGGTTGCTTTTGAACAAGGGGTCAGCTAGTGAATTTGCAGGTGGAATTTCAGGGGCTGGAGTGTCTTTTAGTTTGAATTCGAGCCCCTCAGTCAATTTTAATGGCGAAATTTCTAAAAAATAGGATTTATGGGTCAACTGTGGGTAAATACATGTTTTTATTGCGCAGAGGATAGGTAGCAGGGATGCCTCGAGCTGTGGAGTCGAGCTACGGAGCGAATTTGTAGGTTGGTGGATTGTGTAGCTTCTGGAGGTGGGTTGTACGTAAAATCGCATGCATGTTCTTCGCAGGCAACAAATAAAAATAAACGAAAATAATCGTTTTCACAACTTTTTAACGAATTTTGGACATTTTAGCGCTTTTGGCGCTTTTTAATGATGACATCATCATGACGTTTTTTGTCGCGTAGCGGGTACGGGGGATGACGTGGCAGCTGACGTGTATGATGACATGGCACATGACACAGTGGCGGGGTGGTGATGTCAGCAGATGATGTGGCGTAGGTGCAGGGCAGTGGCGGGAGACGTGGATGCAACGTCATGCGGTAACGCAGGCGGAAGGACAGAGTGGTAAGCGGTTTCCATCGAACCGCCTTTGGTACGGGGGAAGTATCTGTCAGAGGCGGCCCGATGCAATCAGAGGGCGACAGGTGTCCCTATGTACGACGATGAAACCGTCGACCATCGAGTATTAACGTACCGTCATTGGGGCGCGTCCGATATGGATTAGGACCGTCGGATCTGCGAGGAGCGATCTGATGGTGGACGGGAGGGCGATGTGATCGGGTTTTAGCCGAGGAGCGCGCATGATAAACCTTAATTTTTCTAAGGTTTAGGGTGGGTTTTAAACTTTGGGTTATGGTTTTTATGTTCGCGGAAGGGTTATGGTATGGTTTAGGGAGGGTAAGCATGGTTATTTATTTAACCTGGCGCTAAATAAATCCCAAGGTCTAATGAACGCGGAGGGTTAATATAAGTCCCAAATAGACTTAATATTTCTTGAACTTATGTTATATGGCTATAGTTGCCAATGGGTAGGGATATTTAAATTTTTTGGGTTTTTAATATAGTTTTTTGTAAAATAGGGGTGGGAAAATGATTTAGGGATCTAAAATAATAAAGTTAAATGTTAATATGACTTTATGGATTGAAACTGCATGGATAGATGCTAAGTTTGTAAAGTGAAAACTTAGACATAAGAAAATGAAAAGAGTATGGAATGATGATTTTTACACAAGAAATGTGGCTTCTTTTCCTTAAGTAAACTCGGAGTTTGACTTAGCACTTCTCCTAGAATGAAGTGAAACAGGACTATTAGGCAGATCCCAAGGTCCTTGGGGGGATGTTAGTGAATGATTTATGGGGGAATGAAAGGGGAAGTTAGTCATGCTTCCACTGTTGTACCACCATACAACTGCCATGGTACTTGTGTTATTGATGAGATGAGTTTTTCTTGACAAGACAAAAAGTGATCACAAAATTGCTTTTGCAACCTCAGACTACCTACTCAGCCTAATACACCTAACATTTTTTCTTCCCTTTGATTGGGTGCACTTAGACAAGCAAACCCTACATTTCTTTCTTTTCTTTTCACTGCCCTCCTATCTAAAACTATCCTTATTTCAACCAAGGGCTCAGATTGAGAAGTTGGGCCCTTTATTTCTCTATTTAATCTAGTGATCTGCCAAGCTTGAACTGTTTGAGCAAATCTTATTCTCTATTCTAAGACAAGAAATTTAAACATGAACTAGCCAGGATTGCACTGTCTGGCTGTTCATCAACTGTAAGAAAATCAGTAATTGCACTTCCTTGTTTGCATGTGTCATCAAGCCACTTTCCCAGTCTTCCCTTGGAATTGCTTTCTTTTCTTTTTATCTAAATCTTGATTGTTGATAATATGGAACCTTTACAGCATGGAAAGGATGATCATATTTGGCATTTCCACAGTCCATCATGAAAAATGACACCTATTGGTATAGGAACCTAACAGGGAGAACGTTGTTGTATATATATATATATATATAGATATTTCCAATGGAGCTTTATAGCTTAGCTCGATGTAGTATTTACAATGATCATCTTGCTGAAAGAAAACAAACATAACAACATAATAACATACTGCATAGTGGATCTTTATAACACATCTTGTGGTGGTATTTACATCCATATACATATGTACATAAACCAACATCATCAAAACATATACCACAAATAACGTCAACACATCAAGACAAAAATGCTTTTCCTCAACTGGAAAACAAGTTAGGATACATAGCCTGCATATGATTTGACATCTCCCATGTGGCTTCATCGGGCGCAAAGTGATTACATTACACCTTAACTTGCTTGATTTCTCAGTTCTAGAGTATGAGCAACTTTTTCTGCAATATACACTGAGGCTCTGGATGTAATTCTCCATTTGGTTCCACCTAATATACAGACCAGTCAATCACATTATCAACATCCGTAACATACTTCTTAAGCAAAGATACATGGAATGCATCGTGGACTTTCATTTTCGAGGGCAATGCAAGTTGATAGGCTAATGTCCCAATCCTATCAATAATTATAAATGGTCCACAAAACTATGGTGTCATCTTGGCACATGATCCAATCCGCAAGGAGCTCTTATTCAGTTTGATGCACAAGTACACATGTTCCCCAACCTAGAACTCCTTGAACAACCTGTTCTAATATGCATAACTCTTCTGTCAATCTTGTGCTGCCTTTAGGTTCCTCTTTATAACCTTCATTTCTTGTTCCATGTCTGCCAACATATCTAGTCCAATCAATACCTTGTTAACCGGATCACTCCAACTAATGGGAGTGTTACAAATCCACGCATACAATGCCTTAAAAGGACTCATTCTCAATGATTCATGATACCCATTTTTTTATACAAACTACCAAGGGGAGATACTCTTCCCATGTCCATTGATGATGCATCACGTACATCCTCAACATGTCCTCTATTATCCTTTTGACCCTCTCTTTCTGTCCATCTGTCTACGGATGATAAGTTGTGCTAAAGGCCAACACTGTGCCCAAACTTGCAAACAACTCCTTCCAAAACTTGGAAGTGAACTTCACATCCCTGTCTGACACAATCTTCTTCAAAACACCACGCAATCTAACCACATCGTGGATAAATACCTATGCTACATCGCTAACTGACTTAACAGGAATGAAGTGTGCAACCTTTGTCAACCTTTCCACAATGACCATGATGGAATCATGTTTCTTCACTATATTATGAAACCATGTGATGAAGTCCATGGAAATGACCTCCCATTTTGATTCTGGAATTGCAACCGGTTGTAGCAATCCACCTATATGCTTACATTCTTCTTTTACTTGCTTACAATCAAAATTTCTAGCCACAAACTATGCTACATCCCTCTTCAAATTTGGCCAACAATAAAATATCTTCACTGCAGTTAATGTCTTTTGATAATCTAGGTGACCTGAATACAGTTTTGCATGAAACTCCCTCAAGATCACCTTCTTGAGATCATTTTTATTCGGTACATATATCTTGTCTCAAAACCTAACCAATCCATCTAATGTAAGACAATAATCCATACCATGTGCACCTGTACCTGCACCTGTACTTATACCTGTGTTTGTACTGCCACTTGTACTTGTACCACTACATGTACCTATACCTACACCTGTATGTGTACCAATATCATGTTGCAACCTGTGCACGATCTCCATATACCTAACATCCTGTTGATTTGCCTGAAAGATTATATCATGTAAGTTTGTCCCATAGGAGCTCATAGTTGCCAAGTGATGTACATGTACCTGTCCGTTGAGAGCATCTTCCACTCTATTCTCTTTACCTTTGATGTACCTGATCTCGAAATCAAACTTGTTGATTTTGGCGAACCATCTAGCCTGCCTAGCATTCAAATTTTGTTGGTCAAACAAATAACTCAACCCAATATGATCACTCATAAGTGTAAATCTCCTGCCAAGAATATAATGTCTCCGCATCTTTAATGCATGTATGATCGTTGCACACTCGAAATCATGTGTGGGATAGTTCTTCTCGTGCTCGTTTAGTTTTTGGGACTCATAGCATACCACTTGCCCATCTTGCATAAGGACTCCACCAAGCCCTCTCTTGCAAGCATCTGTGCATACCACAAACTCTTTTTCTGGATTTGCAATCTGTAGCATGGGTGCATGTGTCAACAACTACTTAACTTTCTCAAAGCTAGCCTCACACTCCTTAGTCCATTCGAACTTCTTACCTTTCCTCTGCAATGATGTGATAGGATAAGAAATCTATGAGAAGTTCCTAATGAACCTCCTATAGTAGCTTGCCAAACCCATGAAAGATATCACCTCATCTACATTCTTAGGAGCTACCCACTCCATGATGGCCCTTATCTTCTCTAGATCTACTGCAATGACTTCCTTGGAGACAGCATGCCCTAAGTAGTGCACTCCAGTCTGAAATAAACTACACTTATTGATATTAGCATACAATTGATGCTCTCTTAACAACCTCAACATTGTTTTTAAATGTTTAGCATGCTCTTCCTCATTTTTAGAATATACCACTAAACAAACTTATCCAAATATGGACGCAACACACTATTCATCAAACACATAAATGTAGTTGGAGCATTAGTTAACCCAAATGGAAAAACAACGAACTCAAAATGCCCATACCTGGTCCAAAACGTAGGCTTGTAAATGTCCTCCTCTTTGATGCGTACTTGATGGTATCCGGATCTCAGATCAATATTCGAGAAAATTGTTGCTCCCTTCAGTTGATCGAACAAGTCATCAATCCTCAGAAAAGGGTACATGTTCTTGATGGCCACTTTGTTCAACCGCCTATAGTCAATGCATAATCCGAGAGGACCATCTTTCTTCTTTACAAAAAATACTGGTGTGACCCATGTTGATACACTTGGCCTAATGTATCCCTTGTCCAACATTTCATTCAGCTGCAATTTTAACTCAACCAACTCAGGTTTGCTCATCATGTAAGGTGCTTTTGATGTCGGAGTTTCCCCTGGCACTAACTCAATAGAAAAGTCTACTTCATTGTGAGGTGGAAACTCTGTAACATCCTCAGGAAATACATCCTTGAACTACTATAAAAATGGGTACCTTCTCAACACATCTATATCCTCAACTTCCTTACCCTTATCACTAGAAACGTGAACTGCAAATAACTTACATCCCTTCGCTTTTCTTGCATAGTTGTCACCATCCTAACTGATGTAGCTTTCTTCTTACTCTATAAAACTCTTCGTTCCCCATTGTCATCAACACACTCAATAGCTTTATCATAACAATCCACTTTGGTTCTATGAAGATACAACCAGTCCATGCCCAACAACATATTGTATGAACCCAATGGTAATACATTCAAATGTGTTGTGGTAGGAATACCATTCAACTCAAATGCACAAGCTCTTACACAATGATGCACTTGCCTCTTCGTACCTGTAGCCAACTGTACTAACCAATATTCTACATGCAATTCCTTACTCAAACCACACTTATCCACCAAGTCAAGACTAACATAGTTTTAATTAGATCTACGGTCAATAAAAATAGAAATAACTTGATCACAAAGCTTACCGTCCATTTCAATGATAGATGTTTGACGCTATTCCTTTTTGTTATCCAATGTTGCATAGATACGTGGAATACTCTAACCAACATCTCCAACAGTTTGTACCTCTTGCGCATTGTATATCTTAGGACTACCACTCTAGTATTGTGGGCAGTCTCTCCTGCGTTGATCTCCTCCACAAGTCCAACATTGCACGAGCTCCTTATTTTGTTCCCCGGATCAGTGTTCTTGTCCTTTGTCTGATACATTGAACCTTTTAGGTGGTGCAACATTCTCCTTGTTACCTATATCCTAAGGCCTTTCTCTTTTTTTTCCCATTTTCCTTTGTTCTTTGCATTACCTCTCCATTTTGGCTTAGTCTCATTTATGCATTTCAATTGCTCAAAGCAATGCCTTAGCTTCTAAATGGACTCCTCCAATGATCTAGTCTCATCGAACTCAATTCTATTTTTAAATGCAACCTGTAACCCACTAATGAACCTGTGAATCTTGGCCTTTTCCTCTGTATGATAAGGCACATACCTCAGTAACTCCAAGAACTTGCTAGTGTAATCATCATCTGTCATAGATCCCATCTTTAGCTCATAAAATTCCTTCACCCTGTCATCATAATATCTTTCTGACAAATACTTCTTCTTGAATAGTCGCTCAAACTCACTCCAAGTCAAATCTTCCTCATGAATACATTTGACATTTTTCACATCTTCCCACCAAATGTTGACTTTACCTTTAAGACTGAATGTAGCCACTCTAGCTTTCATGTTCTTTGAATAGTCATGCAACCTGAAGAATTTCCTCATGCCAAGTAACCATGCCTCTGCATACTTTGGTTTCTTCATATTTCCATCAAATGTTGGTGACTTTTCTTTCTTAAACTCATCCATAAAATATTCCCTATCATTCCTTCTGTAAGGATGATAACAATGATGATCATGATGCCTATCTGAATAAAAACTAAAATCATACCTGTGTATATTCCCTCTCTTATCTGGAATGTCCAATAACCTGTCGTCTCTAATTGTGTCATCTTTATATGAGTTGTGACCACCATGTGACTGACTACCATATGCCCCATTAGTTCTATCCTCCTTCTCATAGTTGATCCAACATGGTCCCTGTCACTGCAAATTTGAAAAACTTTGAAGTATTACTACATTTACCTTTGCTTGTTTCTCTTGTGCCTTCATGATTCTGTCATTATCTGCCTTACAACTCCTTATTTCTTCCTTTAAACTTCTTAGTGTAACTACCAAATCAGAAGAGTTCCCAACACCATACTGCTATTCAGATTCATAGGGAGAGTCTTTGTAGTCAACCATCTTTCTAGCCATATGATATTTCTTCCTGCAAGGTGTATCATGTCATTTAAACCAAATCACAATAAACCAACGTACCTTAGTATAGATCGGGGAGAATACCTCATCTGAAAGATCAACAAATCAGCGTGATACATGTATAACATAATCATGACAACATATAGAAACATAAAACATAAGCATATGACCATGCAGCTGCCATTCCAACTAGGGTCTAGTCATCAATGCATGACCTCAACAACAACACACACCAAAACCTCATGCATGACAACCACCATCATTACGTCAATATACACTTGACCACATGCAAACATGAACATGCATAAAAAATAAGTAACCGACTACACATATGCATAAGCACATATGATCAAGCATGAGTGAATGATACTTGAAATCAAACCTGCAGGAATGACACATGCAACCAAGCATACAAGAATGTAACCAAACATGTAAGAATGTAACCAAGCATACTACAACAATACATGTAAGCAACATAAGTCAACATGTAACCATTCATACACTCATGACATTGCATTCCACAACAAAAACCTCAAGTTTCACATGATGACATCACTACGACCATGAACAACATCATGCAAATGCAACAAGCACATGGAATACAAGTATGAGAGACACACATGCAACTAACATGCATGCATGACCAACACATAGCCTATCTAGTACGATGGGTGAACCATGCTCTAATACCCTCCTCCCACATCTACCCAAGCAACTG
The DNA here is from genome assembly GCA_000404065.3 of Pinus taeda. NCBI lineage: Eukaryota > Viridiplantae > Streptophyta > Pinopsida > Pinales > Pinaceae > Pinus > Pinus taeda. The sequence goes on along the minus strand of APFE030536026.1, from coordinate 139,522 downwards.
GTCATCCAAGGGAAACATGTGATGAGAGGACACTATGATATGATTCGACCTCCTAAGTCACGTTAAGGAAGTGGAACTGAAGGAAACACACCATACAGACATTAATCATCAGCTACAAGACCCTCAGGAACCAATCCAATACTTTAGAAAACTTTTCTTGGGGTCCCACTAAGCTTTTGGATAATTTAAAGCTTATTCACTCCCATTCTATAGGCATGAGTGCAACCAGCAACCCAAAGTCGCTCTCACGAGATTTCCTAAAATGTTATGGCATCAACTCTAGTATTTGAACCACTTTTTCAAGCCCAGAGCCCAGATCACTGCCCAGAATTGAACCATCTCTTCAGATCAATAAAATAGCATGTAAATGGCAGTACTAAAGAAAATACTTGTTCAGACCTTAACTAGACCCCTACTAGCCATGACATGCGTTTTTTCAAACATATAAGGAACATCTAAAGAGAGGCAGACATTAGTGGGAAGATATGAAGAAAGTGTTTCCTAAAACAAGGTTGCCTAAATCATCTAGGCAGCATGACACAATCATGGTAGTAGCTGATAAGTTGAGCAATGTAGCTCATTTTTTGGCAGCAAGTCTACCAACTCTGCTAATGAGTAGCACAAATCTTCATAAAAGATATAGTAAGGCTACATGGTATTCCCAAGAAAATTATTTCATATAGGGAGGTCAAATTCACCTCAAGATTTTGGAAGGAACTTTTTACAAACTTGGGGACCTAGTTGGCATTTAGCACGACATATCATCCACAAACAATTGCGCAAACAGAGAGGATAAATAAGATCCTTGCATTAGAGAAATTTTGAGGTCTAAAATGGGCCTCCTAAGGAATATTATAAAATAATAGTGGAAATAATAAAATAAGAATAGATTACATCATTAAATTTTAGAGGGCAAAAAGAAAAAACTATTTTGTCAACTCGTATTTTCAACTTATCTCCCTATGGTTTTACTCGAATTTCTAGTGGGAGTACTTGTTGGATGCAGGATTTTTTTCCTCATCCAAGGAGTACCCATGTTGCATACTTTCGATGGACCCTGCGATACGAAAAAATGAGGAATACATGAAAAAAAGTGATTGCAATCATGTTTTTCATGAATTTCTCATTTTTCATTTAGCGGTGTGCATCAAAATATACAACACGGGTACTCTTTGGATGAGGAATTAAATTTTTCATCCAGCAAGTCCCCTTGCTCGAAATTTGAGTAAAACCGTAGGGAGATAAGTTAAAAATACAAGTTTAAAAATTAGTTTTTAAATCTTTTTTTTTTAATTTTTAATATTTTTCCTTTTTTACACCAGAAATAGTGAATTATCCCCCATGGTTGACATCATCATATTGAATCCTATTGGTTCTTATAAAGTTCATTTTGGTTGTACCTTTTTGTTTTGAGGCCCATTATTGACCTCAAAATTTCTCTAATGGAATATATTTTGATGTTGTATGTAATGCAACAACCCAAGAAGTGGGAGGAGTACCTACGACTTGTAGAATTTTCTTACAACAATGTATACCAAGAATCCATAAGAATAAGTCCATTTGAAGCTTTTCATGTGAGAAATTTCAACACTCTTATCAGTTGGAGCGACCCAGTGAATAGGGTCATGATTGGGCCTAATATGCTCAAGTAAATGGAGCAGCAAGTTCATCTCATTAAACAGAATCTAAAAGTGGCACAAGACAGGCAGAAAAAAATCGCAGATCAACATAGGGTGCACAAGGAATTCCAAGTTGGAGAACACATGTATCTAATAATCAAACGCAAGAAGTGTTCTTTAATGGTTGGAGCATGTGCCAATTTTGCACCAGAATATTGTGGGCCCTTTGAGATCTTTGAAAGGATTGGACCAGTGGCATATAACTTGGCCCTACCACCATCAAATAAAGTTCATGATGTTTTCCATGTCTCTTTTCTTAAAATATATGTGCATGATTCTAATCATGTGATTGATTGGTTTGTGCTACAAATGGAACCAGAGGGAGAGTTCTAGCTAGAGCCAATATGCATCCTAGATAGGAGGAGTCTAATGCTCTAGAATCAAGTCATAGAACAAGTCAAAGTGCATTGGAAACACTTTGGGCTAGAAGAAGCCACTTGAGAAATGGCTGACTCCATGAAGGCAACATACCCATATTTGTTTTCTTATTGAGGAAAATGGGCATATAATGTAAATATTGTATAGAGTTGTGTATATAAATATCCATAACACAATATGTGGTTGTATTTTTTTATGGTGTTGCATATGGGAAAGAGAACACTGAGGGTGTTGTTCCCTCAAGGAGAAGGGTATGTGACAGTGCTAACCATGTTTCTCTTGTAAGAGTACATTGTAAATAATTCATAAGAAATAAAACATAAATGGGTTGAGTGAAAGGGACACGAATTCCAGATATTGGGTAGGTTTATTACTTGAGATTGTTATGGGTTTCTTATGTAAGAAATTTGAATTGTTTAGGACGACCATTAAAAAATATAATTGATGAGCCTTAATGGGCTGACCATGAATTTAATATGGGCTTTAAGGAGGTACACAGACCATACTTCCTTAAGAAGCACTCACAAGGCAAGGAGGACAAAAATTAAATGCAAGTTGACAGTGCAGATAACAAGGATAGGGGGTCAATACCTATGTAACAAAAAGGAGGAGAAATTTGAACTCAAAGGAGTAGAAATAAATAGACACAGAAATGGATGGGAGAGGGAGATTGACTTGTAAAAATATCACTCTGGTATACATGGAACAACAGGAGAAGACAAGACAAGACAAGAAGGCAATGAGTTGTTTTTCGGTTGGTGAGATTGGTGGATAGATGGTTTCTCCTTGGTGAAGAGAAATGCCTCCGGAGTCCCTCTAAATATAGAGGGTGGAGATGGTTTTCTCTTGATTCCCTCAGTGTCGTGGGTGGAGAATTGTGTCCATGGATTCCTGGAGAGAGAACCTCTAAAACCTTATCGCTATCAATCAACATTGTGTTTTGGACTCCCTTAGGTGGGCGGAACCACTGTGTGTTCTGTAACAGTGGAGAGGTTACTCTTTGGATCCCCTTGTTATCTTAGGGTGGAGAGGTTACTCTCTGGATTCTGTTTTTATCTTAGGGTGGAGGCAGTTGGCCTCTGGATTCCCTGTCTGTTATTGACTATTGAGTGGTTAGTGGGTAGAGGAAGAGTCCTCTAAAGTCCTTGTTTCAGATGGCAGTTGGTGTTAAAGCCAGCCCAAATCCTATGCAATCTGGCTTGGGGGTGATAGATACAGGTAATCTTGGTTGTATTTGTCTAAGATTGGGTGTATAGTCCTTGTCCCAGACCTAGTTTCCTAGGATATGCCAAGATAAGTTTTTTATGTATTTGTTGTTTCAATGAAGTAAATGCATCCATGGCATGGAATGGGTAATATGAAATATATGACTGTGTTATTAACATGCATATTAAATAACAATGTACATTTCTAAACCTCATAAATGGCTCAAGAGACAGAGTCAAATATTATAACATGTAACACATGAATCCTTTATTACAGAGTGGAAGTTATAATAAAGAAAACCTATCGGGTATGTTTATTCATGCAGGTCTCAGTGGACACATGCCTATATAAGATTTACAAATTTGTAAACCATCTTGGAAATCAGGTGTCAATGTTAAGGATGGTATCCTATTCTAACCGCAATAGCCAGGACTTTCCTTGAGAGATGCAAGTGGCCTTGCATTTCCAACAGTCCTAGAGGTCTTTAACAAGCCCCATTGGGCCACCAGTTGCAACTCTGCAAACTTGAGACTGCTTGATCTGATATTGATCATAAACTAAAATTGAAGTAGAATTGATTAATTTCCAATAGTGAATTGATCGTTAACCTTATATGTTGAATGTGGAATACTGAAGGAAAGAAGTTGATTTAAGACTTAATCAAGAACTTAAGAAACATAATTAAACATGATTTTCAGAAAAAACAGAGATAGAAGACAACAAACATTGATTACGGAGTTCGTCCTTGGTGGACTACATCTCTGGGTCCACTTTCAAGATGGGCATCTGCTTTATTAGGATTGATCGAAATATTTTTTTGACACAGCAAAAACACCATACTAAATGTGCAGACGGGCACTTCTAGTCTCTGTCGAAAGAAATCTCTCTCTCCTAGCTTTCCAACGCCTATCTTGGTTCCTAATTCCACCTTCGGACGACCAAGATACACTAAAAACAAGAACTGCCTCTCTGACCTAGCATCTACATACAAGTCTCAAAATCACTCTAATTCCCTCCTACATGATCAAAAGCTTTAATTTATAGTTCCTTAGGTTCATTCGAAATCATGATGTCAAACTTAAGCATGTATGGGTTGCATTAAAGGTTGAATGTCTCAGTCTTGTTACAAGAGGACACCTTAGGATAAGGTTACATGGTGGTTGAATTAATTTAGAACAAACTACAACCAAAAACCAAAAACAAACTTTGGATAAGCGATGCACTGTTGGCAGTCAGGTAACGGCATGGAATAGTTTGAACTGCTATCATGTGAACAGTCATGGTCTAAACACTAGTGGACATCTGGGGGCTTATCCTTATCTACATGGTAACCACGTTGCTCACATGATCTGTAACCTTTGCCCGACAGTTATGTTCCCCGCACGGTTAGATGTTGCGGTTACACTCGACTGTGCAGTGAATACATTGTTGTTCACATGTCATAACCTCCGACACTATTACAACTGACATTTCTGATGCGGTCTAAACTGCAATCACTGCTTGACTATCTCTGCGTTCATTTGTTGCAGTCCCACTGCGGTTATGACTCACGGTTAGGGACCATATTGTTGCATTGTTTTTACATAGTCCGGTAGGTTTTGTGCATTAGGTTTTGTAACATAGTTTTAGTGTTAGGACTAACGCCTTTTCCACTTAGCATTTAGGACTTAGGTTATGTAGTATAGGTTTATAAACTTAGGTTTTTAGACCTTAGTTTAGGATTTAAACCCCTTTACATCACCTTTAAAAAGAAACATTACAATCTATATTGTCACATTATGACAAATTATAATCAACAAACAGCATATCGACAATTTGGACCACATCCACCATGAATAAAACTCAAGACCATACTGGCGAGCTGATGAAGTTGAAGATGAACTTACCTTTCTGGATACACTGGTCTAGCAAGATCCTCCTGGATCAATCCTCTCCACTTGAAAGCTTTTGGACCACAAAAGTTATATTTAAGCAAATATTAGGTGAGAGTATAGTTCCCTCACTCTTCCAATCTCTATCCACCTCGCTTTGCTCAGATTCATGCCCTTGAGTCCCACTCGAAGATATTCAACATCTCTTTGCCTTGAAGATCGAATCTTCCTGTCCAATATGGTATCTTCCTCAACTCATTCATATACTCAAGTTCCAAATCATCAATAGTCAGAATCTGTGTATCTTCCTCAGGATCCATGATCATCGGAGGTTCATACAACTTCAGATTTTATACATTTACAACTGAGAAAATACACATGTAAGGAGGTAAATCTGATCGAAATGCATTATTTCCAATCTTCTCAATAATATTGAAAGGGTCATACCTGATATGTTTCAGTTTCTTACCTTCTCCTTTCAACCTATCTTTACTGATATACAACCATACCTAATCGCCGACTTGAAAATGATGATCGACTCAATGCTTGTCATGGCGCATTTTGTACTTTGGCTGACTCTTCTCTAACTAATCCTATACTGCTTCATGTATCTGTTATATCTATTGAATGAACTTAACTGCTTTGTTTGCATTATCATGTTCATCCACTTTATCCTCCTCAACAAACATGAAGTCCATCGGTGACTTTGGTATATACCCAAAACATGTTTCAAATGGAAATCGATTAGTCAAAGAATGCAAGACTCAATTGTAAGCATGTTAAACATAAGGTAAAGATTCATCCCACAACTTAGGATGTTTACTGCAGTAACCTCAGAGAATATTTATGACTATCCTATTCACCACTTTTGTATGTCCATCAGTCTATTGATGAAAAGTTGTGCTCTTCTTCAGCTTTGTGCCCATGAGTCCCCACAAAGTAGACTAAAACTCTCCTACAAAATTATTGTATCAATCAAAAATAATGTAAGTAGGTAACCCAAAATGAACCCATACCTGTTCGAAGAACATTTTTGCAGTTTGTTCACTAATCACTTGCTTTTTTCATGGAACAAGAATGCACATCTTGGTGAATCTGTCAAACACAACATACATGTAATCATGCCATCTCCTGGACATAGGAAGTCCTCCAATAAAATCCATGGAAATGGTGTCCCATGGTAGCAAAGGAACTGGAAGTGGCATGTACAAACCGATATTTTGATAGCTTGTCTTGTTGGTCAAACACGTCACACATCCCTTAATGTACGTAACAATTGTTTCATACACATGAGGCCAGTAAAAATACCTTTGAATTTTTCCATTGTTTTGCTTACTCCAAAATGTCCTGAAATACGAGAAGAATGTGCTTCCTGAATGACATGTGCTCTTTCTATCTGTGGTATGCACAACTTACCCAGATGATATAACAACCTGTCATCAATATAATAATTGACTTCTTTCACCTAAGCACCATGAGTTAGTAATTCATGAATATCTTTGAAATCAACATCTATACTATATTGTTCTATGTAACTTTCATGTTTTAAAGAACTATTTTGTAGCACTACTGAAGCATTCAAAGATGGTCTAGACAACATATCATTTACTTTTTTTGTGACACCTTTCTTGTACTTAATTACTAAGTGAAATTTATGAAGAAATCCCATCCATCTATAATGGACGAGATTGTTGCAACTTCGTTTGATACTGAAGGTACTGAAGCGGCTGATGATCTATGTGAATCATTGTTTCCTTATCCATTAAATAATGTTTCCATTTCTTAACACTTTCAACTAAAGCAAACATTTGTTTATGGTATGTTGGATAATTCATTATTTCCTTAGAAAAAGTTTTAGAATGAAAACAAATTGGTTTCCCTTTTTGAAGTAAGACTGCACCCATTGCATAACTACTAACATCTGTTTCGGTTTTGAATGGTTGTTGAAGATCTGGTAAATCTAAGATTGGTGTTGTGATAATTTTCTTCTTAAGTGTATCAAAATCTTTTTGTTGTTTTCCTCCCCACTGAAATGGAACTTTGGAACCTTTTAAAGCATGTAACGGTGATGTAATCAAAGAAAAATGAGCAATAAATTTCCTCCAATATTGAATTGCACCTATGAAACTTCTAACTTCAGTCACATTTTGTGGTCTTGGCCACTTAACAATCACATCGATTTTAGCTAGATCTATTTTCAAACTTCCACCTCCAAATATATAACCAAGATAATTCAATGAAGTTTTCCAAAACTCAAATTGGAAAGTTTAAGGTACAATTATTTCCCTGTGCAACACTTCAAACACCTGCTTAACATGTTTAACATGCTCTTCCATACTTGAACTGAAAATCAAAATATCATCTAAATAGATTATGACAAATTTATCAATGTATGGGTAGAATACATCATTCATAACATGCATGAAATTTGTTGGAGCATTACACAAACCAAAAGGCATTACTAACCATTCAAATAGTCCCTGCCTAGTTTTGAATGCAGTTTTCCATATTTCATTTTATGCAATGCGAATTTTATGATACCCACTTCACAAATCTAACTTAGTGAAATAAACAGCATTCTTCAGTTGATCAAGTAAATCATCTATCCTAGGAAGAGGATAACTGTTTTTTATTTTGATTTTTTTTAAGGCCCTGAAGTCGACACACATTCTCCATGTCTTGTCTTTCTTAGGAACCAAAATTATAAATGAACCACATGGAGATGAACTGGGTTGGATGAAACCTTTTTCAATCAATTCTTGGATTTGTTTCTTTATTTCTTCGTTCTCTATAACTGACATGTGATACATTCTCATATTAGGGAGGGACGTCAGACATCAATTGTATCTCATGTTTTATTTATCGCTTAGGAGGAAGATGTTTTGGTTATTTAAATAGACTTGGAAAAGATTCTACCACTTTAACCAAACTATCTTTACACTGACACTCACAACCTGGAAAAAAAAATTTAAAAAAATAAAATAAAAACATCTTGTCGATCCTTATGTTGTTCTTTCACAACCACGAGTACATATTTATTATTTGAACTAATTAATCGCTTCATGTGATTAACTGAAACTAAATCCAAGTGTGATTTGAGTTTATGTTCCCTGTGTTAGAGCCTAAATCTACCTCAGGCTGAGAAAGGCAGGATCTAGGGTAACATCAAACCATGCTTAACCTGGTAGCTAGCCCTACTAGGTTGGGAGAGGGCTCTCTCCTTGTCAATCTCAGCAAAAATATGATCAATGAGGCTTTGAGATGACTGAGGTGATGACTGATTTTAGGCTAGGTATGTGTGCAAAGAGTTTGATTGAATAAAATGATGTTTTTGTTGGCTCCAATGGAAAAGCAGATTTTGGGTGCAGGGAACGAGGCTCCGTTTTGCAGAGATCTCAATGGGGCAAGGTAGGCAACTGATTTGGCACTTAAAATTGAATGAGATGTGAAGATTTAGATAGGTGAGGAGTTGAAGAGGGCAAGAAAACCTCAGGAATCCTCTTCAAACAGATGAAAACATCAATAACTAAGCAAACCCTAGGTAGAGCACTGCAATTTCAATGGATTCTACCTTTACCCTTGTTTGATTTAGTTAAGAAGAAACTATATAGATAATGGCATGCATAACACATAAGTAAATTCAAAATTACAGAAGAAAATACTATACCAAAACAAAATTCCACATGAATCCCAAAGAGTGCTACAAACCCTGGTCTCTATTCCTTAGCCAAAACAACTGATATGAGTATACAATGAAGCTCCAAGCTTTCTCAAAAGTCCAACCATGCTAATGACAGAAAAATCACAAGATATAGACAAACCATAACTCATCCTAGCCTTTACGGGTCGAGCTCACAAGTTTAGGAGTTGTTCCGACAAATTCTAAACTGAGAACTAGAAAGTAGGCAGTGGAACAACTTGCCTCTAAAAACTAGGGAACTGATTCATTCAGTCGCAAACTACCTTTTCATGGATGAATCTACCTCCATGAGTGAAAAATTGACATAATTACATCAAGATCCATCAATTTACATTAAATTACATCATAATTTTGACATTAAGAAGGATAAAAGTCAAACTATTTAAAAACTAGGCGAAAAACAGAGTATTCTTGGTCAAACTGAGCAAAAATTTCCCCAATGTGTCGCGTTGATTTCCCTATGCATAGTTCCTTTTTGCAGCCACTTTTGGAGGCCTTCCTGGTGTCCAAATATGCTCCAAGTGTGCTTGTTGGCAAGGTCTGCCTATATACTTTCCATAACAAATGGAATTTTTGAATTTGACCTCCATTTTCCCCTCCAAAATTGAGTTCTCCCAACACTTCTTCCTGTGTGCCAAAAAAGGGGCAGAAAGGTCATTTTTTGGGTGTTTTTTACTTTTTTGGGGGCTCAAAACCAGTCAAAATTTCTTGGCCATTGGTGAGCATGCATATTTCTTCATGAAAAATCCAAAAATGATGAGTTTTCCTCATTTGTAGGCCTCCATCAAAAGTGAGCGCCAGGTGGCATGGCGCATAGGGCAGAAAATTCTGTGTTTTAGCCCAAAATTTTCAAAAATGCAAAAAAGTCCCAAATTTTTTTTAATTTGGGCTGAGTCTTCTCCATCAAGTGCTGTGTTGGGCCAAGGAAGCCTCAACCAATATCTGAAGTCTATCTTGCTCCTTTCACCTCCTCGATGCCCTCTTCAACTTTGCTTTCAAGCTCCTGATTCTTGCCTTGCAAACTTTGTTTCTCGCCATGTAATGATAAGCCATATGCCTCAACAATGTCTTCTCCCTATTGGCCTTCTCTAACAACCTTTCAAAGTTGATATTATCTCTTTCAAGCCATGGTTCTCGATCGGCATTGATTTCTTGCTCAAGTGATGTGAGCTTCACCTTCCTCCTTTTGGCAGCTTAGCAGTTTTCTCATATGTTTTGCAACGCCATAATTGCTTGTTGATCCTCAAGCTGCTTGTTTATTTTCTCCAGGTACTTTATTATCCCCTTAGCTCTCTCTAAGTTGAGGGACAAAGCATTGATGTCCCCTTGTTTCTCTTGGATGACTTCTTTGAGGTTTGAGCTTTATGGGCCCAAATCAGTATCATCACCCTCAATGAGAATGAAATCAGTCTCCTGTTCACCTAAAGGCCCCTCATCTTGTAATGGTTTCTTGCCCTTTTCCTGAACTTATTGTGCTGATGAAGGAAGCGACACCCCTTCCACCCCTGGTGGAGATAATACTCGCTTTGCTGCTTCAAATAACCGTATAGTTCCCTTTTGATAAGTGACAAACTCCGGCATACTAGCGGTCTGTATCTCATGACCCTCCTACTGATGTGAAGGTCCGCCTATCTCATGAAAAGCCTCTGGAGGTCCCTAAGGGGCTGTGAAGAACTCATGAGAAATTAAGTCCTCCCATGAGATGCCCTGCAAACCAAGCTGATGCACAACCACAATCTTAATGAGAGCAAAATGGTAAATATTGTTGAACTGCTGCTGAGGAGTCTTTTGTTGTACTAGGGTGGTCATCTTCTCAATATTTTGGCACATGAAGTAGGGGAGATTCATCATTATTACCCTGATAAAGTGCATCAACAGTCTGATATGATAGGCATATAGGCGAGAAAACCAGCCCTCACAGCTGAAATATTTCATTATCGGTTTCATTAAAGGAGCATATGAATCTTTGAGGTACAAAAAGGGAAAAAATATGTTGAGTTGTCTCAAATAACGGGGCTTGATGTATGGTTCATAATATTCCCTGTCAATTTGTTGCCTTTTATTCCATTTCTCTCCAATATTAGGAATGTCGATTGCTAGAGAAATAGATTCTGGTGTTAAAGTGAATGTTACACCAGCTAGAGTGGCTTGGCCATTATGTAGATGAAGCACAAACAACTGGGCCAACTCATGATGATACTGGACTCTAGCAACCTTCTCACAAAACTCATAGCAGGATTGGTGTTGAAAGCATGTGATAGCGAGAGGGCATGCCTGCAGCTCAGTAAGGGTAGTAGGTTCTTGTATATGTTTACCACCCTTATGAGGTCTCCTGAGTGCATGTACCTTTGTAGGAGAGTCACGGTGTGTCTCTTCATCACGGTCATATGAAGGATCAGACTCCATGTTTGCTAGTGGGTGAGTTTTCTTAATGAGTAGTAGGAGGCTTATGATGTTTTCAATTTTCTGCCACCAAGGGTAAAAATATATGAGGGAGTATGGAGGGAGAGGATATGAGGGGTTTTGGGATTATTATGACAATGTTTTGTGGGAAATAGGAGATTAGGGAATAATATGGAAGCTTAGGGACAACAATTAGGGTTTAGGGATTTGTAGTAAGGATTTGGGAAAATGGGAATTGGGGATAGGGATGACTGAATATGGGAGTTAGGGAATGGGTGGATAAGCTGAGAAAATGAATGAAGGAGTGAAAACGTGAGGGAGTGGTAGAATAGACTTGGTAGCAAAATGACAAGTATAAACCCTAGGCAATATTTTTTTAGAAATGGCAAGGAAGTAGGGCTTGATTTTTCTTTTACACAACCACCATAAATTGTATGAAAAACTCCTTCACTAGCAAGGAAAAGATCTTGACTTACTTGCACACTAGAAGATTTGAGTGATTTTGGCAATTTGAGGGAGTTTTTGAGAAATTTGAGCTTGGCAGCTCTAATGCGTCGCGCCTCAAACCCAACGTGTTGCGCCTCTTGTGTGCGTTGCACCAGTACAAATTAACACTGAGGAGGGTGACTCTATGTGTCGCACCTCTTGTATGCACCGCACCTCTCACCCAGTGCACCGCGCCTCCAACACTAAGTGCCCTTGTTGCGATTTTCTCTCTTTTTCCAACACGGTTTTCACTTTGCTCACTCTTTCTTCTTGGAATGTCAATGAGCTTTTGAATTGTAAAAAATGATTTATATACAAGTGCTTTTTTAATTTTGATTCATAAAACCCTCTTTTATAAGGTTTGCAATGTGACTTTACTTTTCAACTCTGTTTTTTTGAGCTTTTCACTTTATTTGAGCCTTTTGATTAACTGAATGACTTGATTTGTGTTTGCTTTGCAGGGGATGGAGCTACTGAGTCTTGGCAAGGTGACCAGGGTTGCCACTGAAGTGATTTACATATGAAGAACTAAAATTACATCAATTTATATAGCAAAAGCCTAAAATACTATGTTTTTCCTCAATACAGAGTTTTGAGGAAAAATACATTTCTGAGTGAAATTTATTGATACTGGAACTTTATTCAACCTCCTCATGCACCTACTGACTATTATTGGACATTTCGGAGACCTTTTTGATGAAACCCTAGACCTAATGAACTAAAACCCTAGAAAAGACTTTTGCAAATTTGAAGACAAAAAGTGACTGCAGATGATTTTAATGAATGAAAATGGGCCAAAAGGTAAAAGACATGAGGGAAAATATACAACAAGTCACTACCGTCAGATGATCCATGCTCCTAATGGAATGCAGCTGACTGAGCGAGACACCTATTATGCAACGCAACAAGAGGATTTTATCTCTGACGGAGGGATGAAAATACCGACACTAACATTGGCTCCAATGGGGATGGTAGATCCTTGGAGGTGCCAAGAACTACAGATCTCTGGGAAAGCAGGCAATGCTTTCATCCATTGGGCTATGGAGTCAATAACTTCGAAAAACCAAAACCAAACTCTTTGACTCAATTTCAGGACTAAAATGTGACTCAAAACCGACTCAATTTCAAGATTGAAATCAACTTAAATACCTAACTCTAACAAACCTAACCAAAAATGAAATCAAACCTCAGTTTTATAGCCTTCACCTCGGGCCCCAAACTAAAGAATGAAAACAGTACACACTTGCAATGGAATTTAAACAAACTTGTATGTACAATGATGCATATGACAGTAGAAAACACTTCACAAATAGTACCCTTTGAGTAGCCGACCGTTGACCGGCCCACCAAGATAGTCTTCACCATTCATTTCTTGCAAAAGGAAAGCATTTTGGCCCCGATATGCAGCAATCTTGTAAGGTCCTTTCCAAATATTTTCAAACTTACCATGTTTACCTTTCTCTTCAGTTCTTGTATCTCATTTCAGTACTATGTCTTCTATTTGAAACCTGTCCGCCTTTGCCTTTCGATCATATATCTTTTTTATTCTCTCTTGCAGCTTGAAAGTGTTCTGAAATACCTCCTCTCTAGTTTGTTGCAAAGGAATCATTTGATTGATTCTCCGCTGCAAATTATCATCTTCGTTGCCTGCGTCTTCTAGAAGTTTAACCACCAGGACTTCCAGAGAGGTCGGGAAGACTGTGTCCACACCATACATAAGCTCACAAGGAGACATGCCTATAGATTTCTTTTGACTTACTCTGTCTGCCCAAAGTGCATTGACCAGCTTTTTGTGCCAGCTTTTCTTCTTAGTTTCCAGCAGCTTTTTGATCATGTTGACCAAAGATTTACTTGAGGATTCCACCAATTCATTGCCTTATGGATAATAGGCAGGCGAGTGCCCCAAAGTGATTTGATATTTATGAAAAAAATCAATCATTCTTTTAGATTTGAAGGCTGTTGCATTGTCAGTGATCAGCGTATTGGGACAGCCAAAATGAGACAAAATGTTGTTTTCAAGAAATGAAATAATTACCAAATCAATGGCCTACCTCGTGGGAATCGCCTTAATCCATTTGGTGAAATAATCTATCGCTGCGAGGATCCACTTATGCTACGCTGAAGAAGAAGGATGGATCTCACCAATGAAATCCAAACCCCACTGCTAAAATGGAGAACTTACTTAAATGGGCTTGAGTGGTAAAGGCTGCAACTTCCTCCTACCTTGAAAAATTTGACATTCGTGGTGGCTTGCTACTTTTTTGTACACATCAGCAAAAATAGTTGGCCAATAATACCCCGCTCTCAATATTTTATTGGTTTTTGTCTTCCAGAAAAGATGGCATCCGCAATCTCCTTTGTGAAAGTCTTTCATAACCTGTTTTGCCTCTTCTTCCACCAAACAATTGAGCAAGACACCACCGGGATCTTTCCAATAGAGTGCATTATTCATGATACAAAATTTTGTAGCCTTCAATTTCAATGTCCTACTTTTGTTCTTAGCCAAGGTGGTGATGACAGATTTTGGAGTACATAAACAATGTCTGAATACCAAGGAGAAAGAAGAAAAATTTCTGATACCTGAGCGGGTAGACTGTCTTCATCTTCCTCGGACATAGAAGCAATGAAATTAATGTCCAAGGCATGCAAATTTGACTCAGCCATTAATTTAGCCAGCCCCTGCCCTTTGACAAGCTTTGCTGGTTTGATCTCCACATCATATTCCAACAAGACAGCAATCCATTTTCCTCTTCTCCCCTCTGGATTTGGTTGCACTAAGACATCCTTAACAGCAGCATTAGGTACATAAGCAAGGATGTGAGAATCCAAAATATAAACCCGAAAATCTTTCAATGCCTTTACCGAAGCAAGGGCCTATTTTTCAATAATATTATACTTTAATGTTGCATCCCTTATGGTATTGCTGAAAAATGCAATTGGTTTCTCGAGCGGGTCCCTTTTTTGCATCACGACCACTGCCATAGTATGATCCGAGGAAAATGAAAACAAAATAAAATCCTGAGTATAGTTCGGGCTGATCAAAACCAAAGCTGAAGAAAGGGTCAATTTCACCAAATTGAAGGACTTAACTGCTTCCTCAATCCATCTTACTACGTTATCTTTTTTGAGCATGTTTGTGATTTCCCTTATTTGTTCTGTAAGATTGGGCACAAAGCGACGTAAGAAATTTATCTTACCATTAAATGATTGGATCTCTTTCTTACTTTATGGAAAATCAATCTTTTGAATGGCCTCCACCCGAGTTGGATCGATGCGGATGCCCTCCTTTGATATAATATGACCGAGAAGCTTGCCTTCAGCCATGGCAAACAAACTTTTCTTTGGATTGAGAGATATACCATACTTCCTACACCGCTGAAATACAATCTTCAAATGATAAAGGTGATCTTCATCTGAATTAGGGAAAACTGTCAAATCATCAAGATAAACAACTAGAAAGACATATTTTTCATTAGCAAATGTGATATCCATTGCCCGTTGAAAGGTTTCACCAGCATTTTTCAATCCGAAAGGCATCTTTGCATAGTGAAAAGTTCCCCACGAAGTGGTGAACGCTGTTTTTTCTCTATCATCCTCATGGACCAGAATTTGGCTATAACCTGAATACCCATCGAGTAGCGACATGTGGGATGCTCCAACTACTCTCTGAAGTATGTGATCCGTCTTAGGCAATGGATAGTTATCTTTCAAAGATGCTTTATTCAGATTTCTAAAATCAATACATAGTCGAATCTCACCTGTTTTCTTGCACACGGGCACCAAGTTTGAAATCCAATCTGAAAATCTTATGGGGACAATGATACCATCTTTGTACAACCAATTCACTTTCTTCTCAATTGAGGGCAGCAGCTTTGGATTTATTCTTCTTAGCTTCTGATGAAAAGGCTTTTGATTTGGCTTGATTGGGATGACATGTTGAATTATGCTTGTATGATATGCCTTCAAATATGAATAATCCCAAGAAAATACATCAATAAAAGAAGACAGTAAACTGACATATTTTTCTTTTACCTGTGGAGGCAACGCCTTTGATAATTTCACGATTTTAGGATTTTCAGCTGATCTATTGTTCACATCCTCAACTCCTTTCTCGGTTGGCAGCAAGCTCGGTTTTCGAGCCACATCATCCTGATCGAACAACTCCTCTAAAGTTATTAGACCTTTAGGAATGATGTTGTCTTTTAGCTGCAAAACTTCCATCTGATTGAATTCTATATCCGCCTCACCATCATCATACTCAACATCAATAGAAGTGCTTTAAATTTACCTTCATTTTGTAGAAATTCGTCGATCTCATCATCATCTTGAAACACTTGCCAATACCTTTGATTGTCAGGGATAGCTGGGCGATGTTTCACATGAATCTCAAACTTTTTGTTTGAATTCATCAGAATTTTCAAATTACTTGTTGTTGTTACAAGTGAATCTGCAATGACATTCTGAACACGAGGGACACATGTCAAATTGTAATCTGAAAATACTTTCAAGATATCTAATACCGCATTGTGGTAGGCCCACATTCGAGGATGCTTAGCTTGATATTCCCCTTTCACCTGCTTGATAACTAACTCGGAGTCGCCATACACTGAAATCCTTTTAGCATTTAACTTTCTAAGAATTTTAAAACCAGCAATTAAAGCCTCATATTCTGCCTCATTATGAACAGTCAAAAGCTAGTTTATAAGAACATACCCTTACATTGCTTGGCACTTTGTTTGGGGCGAAAATAGGGTTGCGTATCCAAATGCCAATTCCAGCACCTTCCCTTCCTACGGCGCCATCAAAATCCATGCTCCACATGCTTGCTTCGTCCTCTTCCAAAAGCTGAAATTCTGTTTGCTCTGTTTCTCTTCCTTGTTGTCCATCAATATGTTGTTGCTGTCAGAAGGTTGATTGCTTAGCGGTACTATCAAGTCTTTGTCTTTATTTCTTTAAAACCTCTCTGAAATTTTCAGTGATCTTGGGAATGTCTTCTACTTCAACTACTTAGTTATTTACATCATTAAAGCTATCTGAATACAAAACAAATGATTCTAAATCAATATGTACATAGTTGATTGGATGATTTACCGGTTTCTCCTTGCTAGTGATCATGTACTTCATCTTTTGTTCCCGTTTAATTTCCTCATTTGGCGGAACACGGGAATGGTAGAACAGGATAAATCAAGCTGCATGGTCCTTTTAATCTTTGCTCCCCAAGATCTGGAAAGAAGCATGCCAAATCTGGGAGGTATATCTGCCACAACCACATCCATCAAAACATTTTTAGCTGGAAGCTGATCCAAACTGACCACCAAATCCTTGATAAGACCAATGCACCTTACTCTGCCATAATCAAAAGAGTAAAGGTCATGATACTTTCTAGTGATATCCAATCCCAATTTCTCCATGATGGCCTTAGGCATGAGATTATGAAAGGCTCCGGAATCAAACATAGCATTGTGTAACACATAGTCATGCACCCTGAGACTGACGTAAAAAGGAGCTACATCACTATCTTGAGACTGACCTTCCAATGCTGGACCAAAAATCAACTCAGTTCTATCATCTTCCACGTTCACCATATCAGATGATGGATCTAAATTCAAAATCTTAGACACCTGACCTTTGTAGCTACTGTTCTTCATCAACTCAGTCAAAGGAATATATACTTTTAACAAAGTAATTTCATTTTCTAAGTTAAAAAATGAAATTTTCTCTACCTCTTTCGCTAAAACATCCTTCTTTTCAGTTTTCTCCTTTGATACACTTGGCTGATTGGATCTTTCATTTGCTGATGGCATTTTGTTGGTGGTAGGATCAGCTGTCTCTTTTCCCTTTTTCTGCATAATGGGAGGATCATTCTTTGGCGTTGTTGCCTCCTTCCTTTTCTGAATTGGATTTATGGGCACATCTCTACTTCGGAGTGAATATTGTCGCTGTTGAGCTAACAAAGAATTCATGTATCCTCTTTTGTATTCATCGGACTCTACCTCAAGAACTGTTTCATTTGCCAAAATGAAATTTTCATCCCTTTGTACAGTTTAATTCTCGAAATACTCCTCATCTTCGGTGATAAAAATTGGCATATCATCGGGTGTAAATAAATGATTCTCTTCTCCAATGAAATTCTCCTCATCATTTGATTCTCGACCATGTACAAAATTCTGCTGTAAGGGTGTTTTCACCTGCTGTTGTGCTGCTTGGTCTTGTGCTCGCTGCTCTCTTTTTTTGCTTCTAAATTGTGGTTGTTGCTGACCACGGAAGTTGGGATTTCTGACTTGTGGTTCAAGCTTGTCAATTTTCAATCTGTCAAACATCTTCTCCATCTTCTGAAGCACCTGATCTGAAGTGGAAACCTCTTCCTTTATTGTTACTTTATTTTCAGCCTTTGTTCTAGCTCTCTTGGCAAGTAGATTTGCTTCAACGCTGATTGCAATCTTATGAATGTCTTCCAAAGTGGCTGGATCTCTTTCTCTTAATTGATAGCCCATATCAGGATCAAAACCATCTAGAAACTTTATTAAAGCTAGCCCCATAGGTGGCTTTATATGATCAGGAATTGCATTGTAAACAGAATTGAATCTAATACAATAATCTTGAACAGACTCACCAACATTGCGTTTGATGTTCTCATATTCGGAATGATCTGAAGAGGATTTTTCTTCACTTCCCAGTGATCCAAGAATTATCTCTACAGATTAGCCAATGTAGTGATACTTGCAGCCAGCAAAGCTCTAAACCATTTCCTTACTTCACCACCAAAGGTTTGTACAAACAGTCTCATTGTCACATTTTCTGCATCAATCTCATGAAGGTCGAAGAAATCTGTCATCCTATCCACATGTCGTTGAGTTGTAACACCGTGAGGAGTGCCATCAAACAATGGAATTTTTCTTTGATAATCAGCGGGCATATCATCTAAATTTTGAGGTAGCACAAGGGGTGCAAAATGAGCAGCCATTGCTCTTGGTGGATTTGCAATCGATCTTGGGGATGTTGGGGGAGTGGGTGCAGCTGATGTATGGGGTATATGAGGTGGAGACGGTGGTGAAGAAATCTTGGATGTTGAGGGGTAGACGAAGGTGACACCACTGTAGATGTTTTATCAGAGATAGAAGGCTGCATGGGGATTGTAGGAATGAAAGGAGGTTCAGTGGGAATTCCGGAACTAGATGCAATCGCGGAGGACCCTAGGGTTGCAGATGCATATTCTAAGAAATCAGCGATGTTCGAAGCCATAATTGAAGTGTGGAGCTGTTTCAAGATATAATCATCAATTGATTTATTGGCCTTTTCATTTTCAAGATCTTTGATAAAGTCTGGATTTAGGACAGTAGAAGCAACGACACTTTCGAATTTAGTCTCAAACAACGAGAGATCAAATTGTTCGTCAAACTCAAGATCTTCAAGATACTCAAAAACCACAGGACATGAACGAGATTTGAACACGGGAATCACAGAACTTTCTTGACGAAGGATTCTTGAAATAAGATTGGGATTTACGTACACAGGAGGAGGATCAGGATCCGGATTTGCTCTGGTATATCTTCTGGAAGCCAGTGTGCTACTATTTCCAAGAAATCAAAAAGACATCAGCAACTTGTTTAGCCTATCAAATTCTAAACTTATCATCCAAAAGCTTAGAATTATCAAATGTACTGGGGCAATTTGCGAGTTAGATATTCCGTTTATAAGACTAGACCGGAGATTGACTGAAGTAGCTTTTATCTACTTGCGCTAATGCAAAGCAAAATCGTTTTGAAGGCTACCTCGCTAATCTTCAGACTCCGTCTGTAGTTTATAAAATGAAGAACACTAACAAACAAACAATTTCTTCCCCAGTATGGTTGCCACTATGTTAGAGCCTAAATCTACCTCAGGCTGAGAAAGGCAGGATCTAGGGTAACATCAAACCATGCTTAACCTAGTAGCTAGCCCTACCAGGTCGGGAGAGGGCTCTCTCCTTGTCAATCTCGGCAAAAATATGATCAATGAGGCTTTGAGATGACTGAGTTGATGAATTATTTTAGGCTAGGTATGTGTGCAAAGAGTTTGATTGAACAAAATGGTGTTTTTGTTGGCTCCAATGGAAAGGCAGATTTTGGGGGTGGGGAATGAGGCTCAGTTTTGCAGAGATCTCAATGGGGCAAGGTAGGAAATTGATTTGGCACTTCAAACTGAATGAGATGTGGAGATTTAGACAGGTGAGGAGTTGAAGAGGGCAAGAAAAGCTCAAGGATCCTCTTCAAACAGCTGAAAACATCAATAACTAAGAAAACCCTAGGTAGAGCACTGCAATTTCAATGGATTCTACCTTTACCCTTGTTTGATTTACTTAAGAAGAAACTAGATAGATAATAGCATACATAACACATCAGTAAATTCACAATTACAGAAGAAAACACTATAGCGAAACAAAATGCCACATGAATCCCAAGGAGTGCTGCAAACCCTGGTCTCCATTCCTTAGCCAAAATTGTTGATATGAGTATACAATGAAGCTCCAAGCTTTCTCAAAAGTCCAACCATGCTAATGACAGAAAAAATCACAAAATATAGAAAAACCATAACTCATCCTAGCCTCTAGGGGTCAAGCTCACAAGTTTAGGAGCTGTTCCAACAAATTCTAAACTGAGAATTAAAAAGTAGGCAGTGGAATAGCTTGCCTCTAGAAACTAGGGAACTAATTCATTTAGTTGCAAACTACCTTTTCATGGATGAATCTACCTCCATGAGTGAAAATTTGACATAATTACATCAAGATCCATCAATTTACATTAAATTACATCATAATTTTGACATTAATAAGGAGAAAAGTCAAACTATTTAAAAACTAGGCGAAAAATAGAGTATTCTTGGTCAAACTGAGCAAAATTTCCCAAATGCGTAGCGCCTTTTTGCAGCCCCTTTGGGAGGCCTTCCTTGTGTCCAAATTTTCTCCAAGTGTCCTTGTTGGAAATTTCTACCTGTCTACTTTCCAAAACAAGTAGAATTTTTGAATTTAGCCTCCATTTTCCCCTCCAAAATTGAGTTATCCCAACATTTCTTCCTATGTGCCAAAAAAGGCGCATAAAGGTCATTTTTTGGTTGTTTTGACCTTTTTGGGGGCTCAAAACCTGTCGAAATTTCTTGGCCATTGGTGAGCATGCATATTTCTTCATGAAAAATCCAAAAATGTTGAGTTTTCCTCATTTGGAGGCCTCCATCAAAAGCAAGCGCCAGGTGGCGCAATGCATAGGGCAGAAAATTCTGTGTTTTAGTCCAAAATTTTCAAAATTGCAAAAGGTGTCCCAAATTTTTTGAAATTTGGGCTAAGTCTTCTCCATCAAGTGTTGTGTTGGTTCAAGGAAGCCTCAGCCAATATCTGAAGTCTATCTTGCTCCTTTTGCCTCCTCGATGCCCTCTTCAACTTTGCTTTCAAGCTCCTGATTCTTGCCCTGTAGACTTTGTTTCTCGCCATGTAATGATAAGCCATATGCCTCAACAATGTCTTCTCCCTGTTGGTCTTCTCTAACAACCTGTCTAAGTGGATATTAGCTCTTTCAAGCCATGATTCTCGATCGGAATTGATTTCTTTCTCAAGTGATGTGAGCTTCACCTTCCTCCTTTTGGCAGCTTGGTGGTTTTCTCGTATGTTTTGCAACTCCATAATCGCTTGTTGATCCTCAAGCTGCTTGTTTCTTTGCTCCAGGTACTTTATTATCCCCTTATCTCTCTCTAATTTGAGGGACAAAGAATTGATGTCTTCCTGTTGCTCTTGGATGACTTCTTTGAGATTTGAGCTTTATGGGCCCAAATCAATATCATCACCCTCAATGAGAATGAAATCAGTCTCCTGTTCACCTGAAGGCCCCTCATCCTGTAATGGACTCTTGCCCTTATCCTGAACCTATTGTGTTGATGAAGGAAGCGAGACCCCTTCCATCTTGGGTGGAGATAATACTCACTTTGCTGCTACAAATAATTTTCTAGTGCCCTTTTAATAAGTGACAAACACCGGCATACTAGAGGTCTATGTCTCATGGCCTTCCTACTGATGTGAAGGTCCACCTGTCTCATGAAAATCCTCTGGAGGTCCCTGAGGGGCTGTGAGAACTCATGAGAAATGAAGTCCTCCCACGAGATGCCCTGCAAACCAAGCTGATGCACGACCACAAGCTTAATGAGAGAAAAATGGTAAATATTGTTGAACTACTGCTGAGGAGTCTTTTGTTGTACTAGGGTGGTCATCTTCTCAATATTTCGGCACATGAAGTAGGGGAGATTCATCATTCTCACCTTGGTAAAGTGCATCAACAGTCTGATATGATAGGCATATAGGCGAGAAAACCAACCCTCACAGCTGAAATATTTCATTATCAGTTTCATTAAAGGAGCATATGAATCTTTGAGGTACCGAAAGGGAAAAACTCTACTAAGTTGTCTCAAATAACCGGGCTTGATGTATGGTTCATAATATTCCCTGTCAATTTGCTGCCTTTTATTCCATTGCTCTACAAAATTAGGAATGTCGGTTGCTAGAGAAATAGATTCTGGTGTTAAAGTGAATGTTACACCAGCTAGAGTGGCTTGGCCATTATGTGGATGAAGCACAAACAACCGGGCCAACTCATGATGATACTGGACTCTAGCAACCTTCTCACATAACTCATAGCATGATTGGCATTGGAAGCATGTGATAGCGAGAGGGCAAGCCTGCAGCTCAGCTAGTAGGTTCTTCTTGTATATGTTTGCCACCCTTATGAGGTCTCCTGGGTGCATGTACCTCTGTAGGAGAGTCACTGTGTGTCTCTTCATCACGGTCATATGAAGGATCAAACTCCATGTTTGCTAGTGGGTGAGTTTTCTTGATGAGTAGTAGGAGGTTTATGATGTTTTCAATTTTCTGCCACCAAGGGTAAAAATATATGAGGGACTGTGGAGGGAGAGGATATGAGGGGTTTTGGGATTATTATGACAGTGTTTTGTGGGAAATACGGGATTACGGAATAATAAGGAAGCTTAGGGAAAACAATTAGGGTTTAGGGATTTGTAGTAAGGATTTGGGAAAATGGGAATTGGGGATAGGGATGACTGAATATGGGAGTTAGGGAATGGGTGGATAAGCTGAGAAAATGAATGGAGTGAAAAAGTGAGGAAGTGGTAGAATAGACTTGGCAGCAAAATGAAAACTACAAACCCTTGGCAATATTTTTTGAGAAATAGCAAGGAAGTAGCGTTTGATTTTTCTTTTACACAACCACTATAAATTGTATGAAAATATCCTTCACTAGCAAGGAAAAGATCTTGACTTACTTGCACACTAGAAGATTTGAGTGATTTTGGCAATTTGAGGGAGCTTTTGAGAAAATCAGGCTTGGAAGCTCTATGCGTTGCGCCTCCTGTGTGTGTCGCGCTAGTACAAATTAACACTAAGGAGGGAAACTCTATGCACCACGCCTCTTGTATGTGCCATGCCTCTGACCCAGTGCGTCGCGCCTCCAACACTGAGTACCCTTGCTACGATTTGCTCTCTTTTTCCAACATGATTTTCACTTTGCTCACTCTTTCTTCTTGGAATTTCAATGAGCTTTTGAACTGTAAAAAATGATTTATATACAAGTGATTTTTGATTTTGATTCATAAAACCCACTTTTATAATGTTTGTAATGTGACTTTACTTTTCAACTCTGTTTTTTGAGCTTTTCGCGTTATTTGAGCCTTTCGATGAACTGAATGATTTGATTTGTGTTTGCTTTGCAGGGGATGGAGCTATTGAGGCTTGACAAGGTGACCAGGGTTGCCATTGAAGTGATTTACATATGAAGAACTGAAATTACGTCAATTTATACAACAAAAGCCTAAAATACTCTGTTTTTTCCTCAAAACAGAGTTTTGAGGAAAAATACATTTCTGAGTGAAATTTATTGATATTGGAACTTTATTCAACCTCCTCATGTGCCTGCTGACTATTATTGGACATTTTGGAGACCTTTTTTATGAAACCCTAGACCTAATGAACTGAAACCCTAGAAAAAACTTTTGCAAATTTGAAGACAAAAAGTGACTGCACATGATTTTAATGAATGAAAATGGGCCAGCAAGTAAAAGACATGAGGGAAAATGTACAACAAGTCACTACAGTTAGATGATCCATGCTCCTAATGGAATGCAGTTGACTGAGCGAGACACCTATTATGCAATTCAACAAGAGATTCGATCTCTGATGAAGGGATGAAGATACCGACACTAACACCCTGACAATATATTCAATCCCATCTTTCTTAAGGTGATATTTATGCTCTTTCCTATGAAACATTGTATCACGATCATAGAGATAAGGACTTCCGAGCACTACTCCACATATGTCTACTAGAATCACATCTAAATCCACTTCATCAATGTCATTAGTTGTGATGGAAAATTTTAACTGACCCTTCTTTGTGACATTAATTTGAGTTTCTTTGTTTAGCCAACCTAATGGGTATGGTCTTGGATGATTTTGTGTCTCCAAACCCAATTTCTTAACTAAATCTTCAGATATTAAATTTTCTTGTGATCCACTATCAAATAATGTATCTATTTTCTTGTGCTTAGAAGTTATCCTTATATGAAATAATTCAACCCTTTTATCCTCATTCAGATGACTTATGTTTGAAGAAGATGCAGAAGTACTAGAACATGAACCAGTGTCAAAAGTTTTACCTGTCGAAACCATTGTGGTTATTTTCCCTTCATCACCTGAGTCAGAGCCTAGGTCTTGTTGGATTGCTGCATTAGCCTTCTTTTCACCTTTCTTCTTCTGGAACTTCTTTGGTCTGAGTTCTGGGTGAAGTTTCCAACATTTGGATTCATCATGTCTGATCCTATAGCAATGAGTACAAGTAGGTCTTCAACTTTCCTTCTAAATTATCGTTGATCTCTTTCCCTTCAAATTGCTCTTCCTCTTGCAGTCTTTGGAATCCTTGATTTCCAACTTTTTAGATGGTTTCTGTGAAAACTTGAACAGTCTGCCACCTGATCCAATATGTATGGCTTGAACACACACTTCATTGAAGTCATCAGGATTAAACATCAATAATGTATGTTGTAAATATGAATGTAAATTTCCAATGTACTTTAATAAAGTTTCACGTGTATACAATGGAATACCAAGCACCAAATATTTCTTCTTAAACTCCTGAACATTCTGCCCTTTACCTTGCCTCAAATGCTACCAATCAATAACAACTTACTGCATGTATCCCAAAGGATAGAATTGTTTCCTGGGAGCTTTTAAAAATTTAGACCATGAAGAGATGACTTTACCTTTCCACTTTACATCTATTTGAGTTTTACTTTCCCACTAGTTTAAAGTTGTTCCCCCCATTCTAAGTGTAGCTAACTAATTTTTTATTTTTCATCAGAAATGTTTTGAATACGATAATACACTTCTAACTTCTTAATCCAGTTATCTAACTTTTCAGGATTCATTTTGCCATCATAAATAGGTAGCTCAAATTTTACATCAAGTTTCAAAAGCGATGATTTCTTAGGTTTCTTTTATGTTTCAGAATCAGAATTGGAAGAAGAAGATGATGATGATGATGATGGAGATTCTAGAGGAGAAGGATTTTTATCAGCCTTGCCTTTTCCTTTGTCCTTATTCGATGTCTTTGAAGAAGAAGCTGCATCTCTCGCCTTCTTATCTTCGTAGAGTTCTCCCAACATCCGATGCATGCTCCAAAACACTTGTTGAAACTATTCCTCACTAATCTTAACTTAAGGAGTTTCACCTACACCAGATCATATCATTGTTGATTTATGAGCAAATTTTCGCTTTCCAAGTTCTAGATCGAACACCTGAAGTGTTCCTTCTCCACGTCGTGACCTTGACCTGGTTAACATTCACTGGCAAACATTCTACAAAATGCAACCTGCTCTAATACCAAATTATATGCTCTTATATTGATCATAAACTAAAACTAAAGTAGAATTGATTAATTGCCAATGGTAAATTGATCATTAACCTTATATGTTGAATGTGGAAGACTGAAGGAAAGAAGTTGATTTAAGACTTAATCAAGAACTTAAGAAACATAATTAAACTGAATTTCCA
Organism: Pinus taeda; assembly: GCA_000404065.3. Taxonomy (NCBI): domain Eukaryota; kingdom Viridiplantae; phylum Streptophyta; class Pinopsida; order Pinales; family Pinaceae; genus Pinus; species Pinus taeda. Next base: position 113,719 of record APFE030536026.1, on the reverse strand, counting down.
GCAAAAAAAGAGATAGAAGACAACAAACATTGATTACGAAGTTCGTCCCTGATGGACTACATATCCAGGTCCGCTTTCAAGATGGGCATCCAATTTATTAGGATTGATCGAAAGAGCTCTTTTACACAGCAAAAAAACTAGACTGGATGTGCACACAAGAACTTCTGGTCTCTATCAACAGAAATCTCTCTCTCCTAGATTTCCAACACCTATCTCAGTTCCCAATTCTGCCTCCAGACGACCAAGATACACTGAAAACAAGAATTGCGGCCTCTCTGGCTCAACATCTGCATGCAAGTCTCAAAATCACTCTAATTCCCTCCTACATGATCAAAAGGTTGAATTTATAGCTCCTTAGGTTCATTCGAACTCCTGATGCCAAAATTAGGCATGTATGGGTTTCATTAAAGGTTGAATGTCTCGGTCTTGATGCAAGAGGACCCCTTATGATAAGGTTACATGGTGGTTGAATTAGTTTAGAATAAATTGCAACCAAAATCTCAAAACAGACTTTGGATAAGCGTTGGACTGTTGGCGGTTAGGTAACAGCGCAGAATAGTTTGAACTGTTAGCATGTGAACAATCATGGTATAACCATTGTCGAACATCTGGTGTCTTATCCTTATCTGCGTGGTAACCACGTTGCTCACATGACCTGTAACCTCCACCTGACATTTCCATTCCCCGCGCGGTTAGATGTTGCGGTTACACTAGACTGTGCAGTGAATACATTGTTGTTAACATGTCACAACCTCTTACATGGTTACAACTGACATTTCTGTTGCAGTCTAAACTACGGTGACTGCCCGGCTACCTCTACATTCACTTGTTGTAGTCCCACTGCGGTTATGACCTGTGGTTAGGGACTTTATTGTTGCATGGTTTTTAAATATATCTTTTAACATAGTCTGATAGGTTTTGTGCATTATGTTTTGTAACATAGTTTTAGTGCTAGGACTAACACCTTTTCCACTTAGCATTTAGGACTTAGGTTATGTAGTATAGGTTTATAAACTTAGGTTTTTAGACCTTATTTTAGGATTTAAACCCCTTTACATCATCTTATTAAAAAGAACCATTACAATCGATATTGTCACATTATGAAAATAATCATCAAACACCATATTGACAATTTGGACCACAACCACCATGAATAAAATTGAAGACCATACTGGCGAGATGACAAAAATAAAGATGAACCTAACTCTCTGGATACACTGGACTGACATGATCCTCATGGATCACTGCTTCTTGGCATGTAGATCAACGAGGGTTACCAATCTCTTTAGGGTCCTTTTGGTATTTAACAACTCTTTTAGACTCAGGAGGAGTTGCTTGGACATAATCTGAAGAGGGTAGTTCTTGTAAGGGCTAGCAACTCATAAATACCATATAGGGATGTTTTACTAGATCATGTTGACTGCAAAATCTCTGCAATCTAACCCATAAGGAGCCGGAAGGAAAACTTAGAAGTGGCAGGCCCTGATTGGCTCTCTCAGATCATGTCATATCATGATTGGGTGCAAGGAGGGCGTCTTGACTAGGATAGTATCTCAAATTGTCCCTCATGGACCGATCGAAGATGGAGGGGGCAAAGGAAGGCCCACCAGATCCATGTTGTGATGCCCCTTCCCCATGATGTCATCGAAGAAGGTGGTGGGGTGGCGGAACTCTCCTGAACTGTCAAATATGGAGGAGGAGATGCAAACCACTAGATTTGGGGTCGGAACCTTGAGCTGTAACCATGATTGTGTCAGTCCCAATTGGGGTTAACTGATATGTAAGCCACAATTGTGAAAACCGCAAATTGGTGTGCCAAGACACGATATTTGTCAGATCGACGAATGTGTAATTCACCAAGGGGGGTGACATGGAGTTAGGGTCTGACGGGTCAGGTGGACTAGTTATTAAACAATAATACATAAAACAAAAATAAAATAATACATAAAATAAAAAGTATAATACACTAATAATACACAATAATAGTATGATAAATATAACTAATTATATTGTAACTGGTACCCCTTTCCCATAACATAACCATAGGAGTTTGATCCTCAATGACGTGTTATTCCACTAGCAAGAGTGGTGAGAGGGGGTTGTTACATTGACCTCTCCTTGGAAATGTAAATGATTATCTTACTATGTTGCTCCAATAGGAAATATTTAGAAACTTGAATTTTAACAGTTACCTTTTTGTCTCCAATGGTATCTTCTAGGCAATAGTAACCTCTGACAACTAGTTTGACCACTTTAATGACTATTCTTTTATTGGAATATATTTTTCATGCATTAATAAATCAAATTTTCTTCCTTCTCAATATCTCCAACACCTTATCCTTTTTAGCTAAGCGTTCCATTCTATTTTTCTCATCTTTCCACACCATATGTTGAATCCCCTGAAAATTTCCAAGGTGTTGCCACATAAGCATGGCCAAACCGAGGTTCTCCAGTGCCCTTAAGAAAAAAAAATGAAATACGGGTTTTGTTCCTTTCAATGAATAGATAGCTTTGGATGTAAAGCATGTCCAAAATAATGCAACTTTCTAGTTGTTCTACCCTTAGAAATTCATGCACCCATAGTGATTGCCTTTGACTCACTAACCGCAACATTTAAAAATGAATTCTTGAAGATTTACAAACCATCAACATTAGATGTAGATGATGAATAATTAATCGTGCTTTCTTTAAAGAGGTGGTAGAGGTTGGTATATAGTTGGAAGAAGATATAGTGCTCAAGTGAAGAACAATCTATTAGACAACTGCCTTTGGTTGGCAAGTGGTACAACTTAGCACAAATCCACATGAAGCCCAACAACTTGGATGGTTAGGGACCAAGAATGGTTAAGAGAGAAGGTTTGATTCATACATAAGTCAATGATGGATGATGAAAATCAGTTGATATGCATTGCATAATGAAGAACCATTCCAAAGCATCATGTATGGGAAAAAAAGGTTACTTGAGTGCATGATGTACATAAGCACAATGGTTTTATCATGTATTCATAAGCCTAGGCGCACATCAATAACACCTAACCCCATGTATACACACATCAGAAATTCACGAGTGTCATGGTGCACCAAAGAGTGAATCACATATGATGTTAACGATATGCATGGCTCTAAAGTGCACACTAACGTAAATCACATATGATGTTAAGGAGATGCACGAGTCTCAAGATACACCCTAAAGTGAAGCACATACAATATTAAGGTGCATGCACCACACACCAAAGCAACATGGATGGATAGCTTAATACAATATTAAAAGGGAAGCTCAATTGTTCATTATTGCTTGATTTTCCTAACACTTGTACACTATTCAATTGTGAGATATGAACAAACAAAAAACCAAATGCTTCATAATGTCTTAAAATGTACAATTATGTATATGCGCCCCTTCAATATAATTGTTTTCATGAACAACGTTGCTATTCTCAATCATAGGTATCCTCTTCATAGCGATCATGTCATTTTTGCTAAAGGTTAATTTTGTAATGAAATATTGGAGTTGATATATCGAAATCATGTGCCACTACATTTATGATTTTCTGACTAACTAGCTTATTTATATTATCATCACAATGATTGTCTATTTAATATGAAGACATGGAAGTCATTGTTATGGTTGCACTAATTCCCTGAAGGGTTTTGAATAAAATAAACTTGATTAAATCGACATTTTTATAGACTAATATGTACAATCATCCTATCTGTGTGGAATTTGAGTTAAATGTATCTCTCAATGCTTCTTTACTTTGTGATGTGCATATATTATTTCTTATTTTAATAAAACAATGCAATATTACACCTACAACACAAATAGTTTGAGAGAAGAGGATTATTGATTTTCAAATGGATAAATCATAGTGTTGATCACTCTGCATCAACTACCTTATAGAAGTGTACATTTTCTCAAGTAGATTTCATAATGCTCAGGAAGTGAAGATTACCCAGATTTCATCATCATCTTCAGTGATCTCTTTGTAAAAGTTGTCAACCCATTCTAAAAGTTTATAATGTAAATAATCCTAGTAAGGCCATCTATGTATGTAACAACCTAAGTAATCCTACCTTTTTGGTGATGATTTTTATCCTAGAAGGTTTTTTGTCTCACCAATTCATGTGTGTTTCTAAAAACGGATGATGGGCAGAGTTTTTCCCTCCAACCTCACCTAAAAGCTAGGGTGGATTTTGTCGTCAAGATCTTAGGTAAGTGCTAGTGTTCTAGTCTAGTCTTTTGTAAATATAATTTGGGAGTAATTTAAGCTAATTGGCTAAATTGATTTATTATAGACTACTTGGTCTACTAGATCATATTTGAGTCGCAGAATTGGGTAAATAATTGAGGGTCTATAATAAACGGGTGTTCCCACTATATCTTGATGTAAAAAATATTTTAGTGCATGGTCGCTCATATTTAGACATCATGGATAAATTATTTGAGGGTTGGAAAAATTATTAATCCCTTCATGAGTCAATTAATTAAATTTTCTGGCAAAAATAAATTAAAATTATAAGCCAGAAATTTAATTAATTTTAAGTCCTAGGAAAAATTAATTCTCCAAATTAAAAAAATTCATGGGTCCTAGAAGAATTAATTTTTAGAGGTCCCCACCCAAAGGAATATTGAAAATTTCAAGAGACTTTGGATCCTTGGGCCTTGGTATTTAAATCAAAGTCAATTTTTTTTTAGGAAATCAACTCAAAATATTTAATTTTGAGTTGATTAAAATTCAATTAAATGAAAAATTATAATTTCCTCAAAAAATAAAATAATTTCGACAAAGGAGATTAAAAGATAATTATATATTTTTTAGCGGTAGATATTATTTTGACGGGGAATAAGTCAACTAGACATTGGAGAATTAATATATAAATTAGAGTTCATTTGTCATTCGAAATCATCCAATCATTGAGCCGTGTACTAGCTCTTGAAGCTCTTGTAAAATTTTCTGGAATAATAAAATGCAAAGTCTTTGGAGTTATACTTGATGGCAATGTTCCTCTCCAATGTTTTATGGTAACTTTTATTTAAAATTTTATTGATCTTATTTATAAGTTGTTGGTTAATAGCTCTTGTAGATCAATCTATTACACATGTATCTTGCTTAGTTTGTTGGGTTTTAAAATATTATTAAGATTTTGAATTGATTAGCAGGTATCTCTAATCTTTAAATATTTAATAGTTATTTATACCTTTATTGGTTTAATGGATTATTTTATAAATGTGCAAAAATTATTTGATTCAGAAATTTTGGGCGTTTGGGGAAGTTCTCAGTTGAACCAAACGACTCCCAAAACTTAAGATTTGGATAGCCTCCCATATTAAAATTCCTAGATTATCTAACGAATTATATCTTGCAGGGGTGCCATATCTTGCAAGGATGTCCTAGGCTAGTGCCTAAAACTTAAAAAATTATTTATCTTCAAAATATTGTGCTAAATTTTTAGATTTGACTAGAAAGAGTTTCAAATCTATAGATTTGCGAGTGGAATTGGACTCATACTCCTCAAATCTGATAGATTTGTGAATTATTTGTATAGATCTGCAAGTTCAGATTTGAAGCTTATCAAAGAATTTTTTTTGGTTTTGATTCAGATTTAGGCCCTGGAGGGCAGGATCTAGCCTCAAACTATTGTGTGCGGGGATCAAGGAAGTAAATCATTTGTTTAAAGGTTCAAATCTAAGGTTTTCATAGTAATTTTTGGGAACAATTAGAGGCATAAATACATCAGTTTGAAACAGATTATGGGTGAAATTTTTTTTTTTTAAATAAAATTAAAAAAAAAAATTGGATCCTTAGCTCTCTTTGCGTTTTTCCTTGCAGCTTTCATGTTTTCATCTACATTTTCCTCTTTCCTTTGCAAGCCCTCATCCCTCTGTTGTGCGTCCTTTTCTCCAACGACTTCCTTTTCCTCTATGTTTTTTCTCCTTATAGACCTCATCATCCTCACAGCCTCCTTTATCTGTGTTCCTATGCTCCCTCAAATCGCATCTTCTCTCCCTGCGTCCCTTATTCTCTCTGCACACAACCCTAACTGCTAATTTTTCCCTATGCAACCCCTACATCTCCATTTCCTTTGCGCGTCCCTCCTTCCTCCTCGCTACATGTTTGTTGCTCGACCTTGCTTCCTCGCTTTTCCTAACTCGCATGAACTCCTTCCCTCTCAACTTGCAGCTCCTCGGTCCTCAGTCCCGCACTCTTCCCTTTTTCCACTCGACTTGCATACCAACCTCACCCTTGACTTTTTTCTTCTTTTTTTCAACTTAGTTTCATCAATCAACGTTTTTACATGTGATTTAAACTTTTTATGTGGTCTTTAGCCCATTAAAAAATCAATCAATTAATTTTTTTGATTTTCTACTTTAAAATCATTTGGTTCATTGGCCTCTTTAAAAAAAATTAATTTACTTTATAAACCTTGTCACATTAAATTTAATAAAAGAGTGATATAAATTTTAAACTTAAACTTTTTTTTTTTAATTTTGTGATAAAGGTTTCGGGGCTTTAAATCTTTGAAATAATTTTTGTGGGGTAAAAATTTAAAAAACAATCTATAGTTAAGGCAAATATAATTTCTTTTTAATTTCTCTAAGCTTGACTATAGGAAAGGAAATACTTTTTGGATTGGAGTTATTTAAGAAAATCATTTATTTCCATAATTGCTTGAAGAATTATCTGTTTGATTGAAATCTAAATTTCACATGTTTTTCCTAGTAATTAATTATTGAAATTTAAGTGCTTAGGCTTTCATTTATTTACACCCTTCAGCTGGTTTCATGATCATTAACATTGGGTTTTAATTTTTTATGCTTGATATCTATTGAGATCGCTCATTGTTTAAAAGGAAAATTAATTCTAAGCATGGATTTATTTACTTGAATTATTGGATATTTCTTACATATTTAGTTTTGGGATTTTTTCAAGTACTGGAATTGTGGTAAATTGTGTATCTTTCGTTTCCTACATATAGTATTTTGAGCATCTTCATGATTGGGATTTTTCACTAAAGAACTTAGCGTTTAGCTTAGAGTAAATCATAATCTAAGTACTTAAGTCTTTAACATCTTGTTTCATCTTAAATTCATATAAGTTAGTCGATCATCCATCTAAAGAAGCATTTTTCATCTTATTATTCGGTGAATTATTTATTTTGCAAGTATTTTCATTTTGAGCATTGTATTTACAGACGCTGGTCTTATAACTTTAAATCTGCTACGTCTAAAATTTAATCGAATATCTTAAGCATCACTCAATTAATATTGCTTGCATCTAATTTAAGTCAAGTTAATAAGATATCTTTTAGTGCATCTCCTAGAACTTGTTGGCTCCCAACAAGCTTTCCTTCATCATTCATCTTTCACCCCTTAGGGGCTACCCCCCTTAGCTTGCCTAAGACATAGCTAGAATGGAGTGCACAAACTTTACAGTGACAACCTTTGTCCTGAGCGTTGTGGAACTTGGTGTACACTTGGGGCGACAACATTTTTTGGCATCATTGTTGGGGACCAATTTATTGGACCTTGGCTTTACGATATATTTCATTCATTTTCATCTTCTCGTCTTTCATCTCAGGTGTCTAAGTAAGATTTATGTCCGAGTGGGGATTCCACTTATTCCATTTTCGACAAGTGTGTCTACTAGGAGAAACCCAAGTAGCTTGGTTAATCCTACTCCGGATCCTTAAAAGGTTCTCAGAGTCTGATTACACAAGCTCTTTTCTCGTACACTTCTTGATAACCTCGGACAAGAACCTCTCTCTGATATCCATTTTCTCTTCCTTGACCACCTCCAACAAGATATCATGGATATCTTTTCCCCGTGTAACTTTGCTAACTTTCACGGTTATCCCCATGATTTCCCCAAAAATGGTATCGATAAGTTTCCTTCATTTCAAGGAGATAATGTAGTTAGTGTCAAAGCTCATCTAAGTGTTTTTTGTGGTTGGTGGGGTAAGTGGTCTAGAGGTAACAATCAAGAGGATGTAAAAATGAGGCTTTTTGTTCTTACCTTAGAGAAATATGCCTTGGAATGGTTTACAGAGAAGCTCGATAACACATTTGATTATTTTCAATCAATCGTGAATGCATTCAAAGATAAATTTAGAGATAAAAAAGAAGAAAGGCATTTGGTTAAGGCTATCAGTGTCATAAAAAAAAAGAGAATGAGATGACTGAAGAGTTTAATAGGAGATTTAATGGTATTATTAAGGAAATATCTCAAGATTATAAGCCTCATGATAAATATCTTATATATTTTTACATTTAGGCTTTTAATCATGATACCTCATATGATTTAAGATGAGCTAAAACTGGTGATTATAAAGTTTGCCAAGCTTTAGCAGAACAACAGAAAAAGGATAAAAATCCATCGGGGAAATTTGAGATTCCTAGCTTTGATAGGGTTGCAACTAAATTAAAAGAGCCTAAGGGTAAATAAGTTAAAGAATCTAAAGATGACCCTATACAACTATTAATGCAAAAACTTGAAAGCGTGGAGCTTACCAAGCGAAATTAATCTCTGAGCATGTTAAGGAAATAAGTATTTTGCAGTCTAGGTTGATCTAAATGGAAATAGCTCAAGCACAAAATTTCCAACCTAGGAATAACAATAATAATCGAAGCAATAACACTTGGCAAAGAAAAGGCCAATCTAGTGAGCAGAGACCTCCCAATCCGCTTGAACCTGCAAATTAAGTGAATGAGGCTCTGCCTTATTGCAGGGCATGTGATGCTTTTGATGAAGAAGTCACTTGTCCCACTATTAGGAGAATCGTTGATAGTGGAATGTTTGGGACAAATAATCAAGTCAATGTTGTTGGTAAAGGATATCATTTGTCTTAGGAAAATTGGGCAGAAGTTAAAGAGCATAGTCAAGAAGTTAGACCTTTTACATCTTCCTATAGTATAAATAACTTTGGCCATGAGAAGGATGTGTTAGTTAAATTATTTGGTGAAAACCCTTCACTAGAGCAAGTTCTGTAAATTGCTAAAGATAAAGGGTTGACCTATCAAAGGATAAATAAGGATCAAAATGATAATCAAACTAATTCTCGAAGTTTCAACCCTTGGTCAAGCTCTAGATTAAATATTGATTTGGGAGGATGGTTGAATAATTCAAAAATCTTGGTTCATGTCATTGAAATAATGAAAATTCCCTCCCAAAACACCAAGTTATTAAGTGCCATTGAAGGTCATCATATCAATGTTTCTCAAAAAGGCTCCTGAGGTTGTTTATCAGAATGCCCTTATATATTTGCAAAGTACGGACTCAAATAATAAAGAACATCAACATTTCTTTATTACTTTGCTTGTGAATCGATATAGATATTATAACTTCATGTTAGACTCTAGTGCTTCAGTTTTTGTTATGACCAAGAGTGTTATGGAACAACTTAACTTAAGAATTTATGGGCCTTATTACAACATATGTGCCATAGATTCTAAGAAGATTGAAGTGCATGGGTTGATTAAGGATTTACAAGTGCACCTATCTGTCTACCCTAACATTATGATTGTTATGGACATTGTTTTTGTTGATGTGCCTGATGCTTGGGGTATGCTATTATCTAGAAAATGGGCCTCTAATCTAGGAGGAATCATTCAGATGAATTGGTCATATGTGATGATCCCTTCTCCTAGAGGTGATGGATTTGTTAGACTAAATAGAGAGCACGAAAGGATATTCCATGTTGAAGATACTAAGATTCCCCACAATGAAATAATAAAGGAACAACCAAGCCTTGAGAATTATGTTATCTTGTCTAATTCTATAATTCCCCCAAAGGTCAAGGTTAATGAGAAAATGGATAATTTGAAAGATAAAGTATGGTACATGTATTTGGATGGGCCATCATCTAGGCATGTGTTGTAGCGGCTACAACCACCCTCCAAAATTTTGCCTTAGCTTCATTTCTGAGCCTCCCTACCAACCTTTCAGAGTAGCATGCTTTGCCCTGTCAAGTGCACAAGCTTTGGTGATCCTCTTGCAGAATGACATCTTGTCCATCAGAGCTTGTTGCATCCCCCTCATAGGATGTTTCACCGGACTTGGTCTAGCTGCAAGCTAAGCAGCTCCCTCAAGAAATTTTGTAATTTTGGAGGGAAACCATCCTTCCCTCCAGAAATTGTGCAATTCTATCTGGTAGCCTGCTAGGCTCCAGAATTGTGCAAATCTGCTAGTCAGGCTTCATCCAGAAAATTGTGTAATTCCTCCCGCCAAAGCTGATCAGACCAGGAATTTTGCAATCCTAGGTAGCAATCAGCTGCTTTTCCCAGAAATTGTGCAAATCTCTTGGGCAGCCAGCCCAACTCCCTTCCAAAAATGTGCATTTTCTCCCAACAGTTGAGCAGCCTCTTGCATGTGCAATTGAGTTGACCGATCCCCTCTGAGATTGAGAAAAACCAATTTTCATGCATGGGATGATTCTCCTAAGGAAGCATGCAAAGGAATTCCTTGAATCAGGGGTCTAATTTTAGCAGCTCGAAGTTGCATGCAAGGGTCATTTCGGAAAACTAAGTGTCGCTCTTCCTAGATTTGTGGCACGCGTCACATCTTCAATTTTATAAAAACGCATGAACCGGATGTTGCAGACCTCATTCCTCACATTACACTTCCATCTTTGACATCCCACATCATATCAGGGAGTCGTTGGCACATTCAGCTCAGCTGTTTTGGGGTAAGCATGCCTTCCATGTCTTGTGTTGCATTTCCAATTCCTTTTGTGTTTCACTTCGTATGAATGTTTTCTACTTGATTTCAATGAGCGCTTTCTGTCATTTTGATACATACTAGCTTGTACTAGCACTGTTTTAGTTTTTGTTAACATCTCACTGTTGTCGCATGCATGAAACTGTTTTTCATGAATGGTCGTTGATTCGGCAACTCGCCTCACCCACATGCATGTTGTTCCATTTTCTGAATCTTTCTTTCATTGTATGCATGCACGATCATTCACTTATGCTTACACTCAGTATCGCCATGCATTCACATTCACATTCGCTTTCAGTTGCCCATCAACGGGTCTGGGTAGCCTTGGCCCAGACTCTGCCTCACCAAGACAGCATTACACAATCCTGAGAGGGAAGGCTCTGTCGTCCTCTCAGGAAATGCACATTTCTTTCTAGTGACTGTCCTTCAATCTTGCATTGTGTAATTCTAAAGGAAAGTGATTGTTGGCCCAGAAAATTGTGCAATGCAGTCACTGAGCTTGCAACCATTTCCAGCTAAGATTATGCATTGCGCTATTCTAACAGTTAGTAGCCAAGTTGGACTGTGCATTGCTCAGTTCCATCATTCAATCATCCTCCTGATAGCCCAGACTATGCCTTGCGTAGTCTTGGTAGTCAATCTCCTGATCTCCTGTCAGAAATTGCGCAACCTTCATGATCAGTCACACAGGTATGTTGCAAATCAGTTCTCAAGTTCATTTTGGTTTTCGACTGACAGATTGTTTTCCATGAGTGTTGCCATGTCTTCAAGTATCGCAAGTTTTCATCTGCCTCTCAGCAGTACAAGTACAATAGTTTCCAGGAGAGCAAAGTCGAAGACACCATTCAAAGCACACTTGAGGATGCAGTCGATCAAGTTTATATGGACTTGCCTACCCATGAAGACATCAAGTTTTTCATAGACAAGAACATCAAGATATGACGGCAGCAGCATCAAAGCAAGCAACACCATGAAAAGCAGTTGAAGGCATCATACCGGATGCAACGAACGCAAGAGGAAGATTGTTGACAACACAGAGGCGGAACAAAGTTGCAAGCTCAAGAAAATCCACCTGTGATGAAAGAAACTTTGGAGACTCAGGCTATGAGGTGACAGTGTGACATGAAGATTGCGCGAAGCCAGAGAATGGAACAAAGAAGGAGTTGCATGTGCCCAAGTAGCAACTCAAGGAAGAACGGGATCTGCATAGACAAGAGAATGAGTTGCAACAGGAACAGGTACAGCAGGGGGCGCAACATGCACTCACGGATGAAACTACGCCCGTAAAAGTTAAAGATCGATCCCAATAGTTGGCACGAAGCAAACATGGTGAGCAGTGTTAATGATTGCATGCAAGGGAATTCAACAGCATGCATGTCATTTTACGCATGCATGTGATCCCACCAATTCAACACACTCACCAAGGCAAAGACAAGAAGCAAGTATAACTGGAGTTGAACATGTAGTTGAAAATTGATGTGCATGACCACCAGCACACACTAGAAGATCAGCACGGACACTATGCATCAGTGTGTTACCGGTTCGGTCACACCCAAGAAGACCATGCACATGCTAGCAGAGGAGTTGGATGGAGGAGCCATACCAATGCACCCGAATGCAATGGTGGCAAGAGTTTGCTTCAACAAGATGTCACCGTGGAGTGCATGCACACCATCGCAGACGACCAAGTTTGGCATTAGCTCACCACCTTCACCATCATAAGCATGTCAAAGATTTGGTCTCACCACAATGGACCGAGTGTCATTGATTTCTTGCATGGCTTTCTCAAGCCATTTTGTGTCACATGAGCACATGTGCATTGTAATGTAATGTCTTGTCAAGTGGAAGTTCAAGTGTCGATAGTTGGATGTAACAATCATAGAGTAGATGAAGATTCATGAGGGTAGATGAACTGTCACAAAGGGGAATGTCAAGGGTCACCCCACCCTTTGCTATAAACAAAACCTAATAACTCATTGTAAAGGTTTTTGGTTAGCCAAGCTTTCGATAAGACTATCTTGGAGAGAGCTTGGACAATATTGTAACGAGCCTTGGCTTCTCCACTACGCAGAGCTAGTATATCTCTTTGGAGGAGTAGGCAGTTGTGGCTGTAATGTTCCGCTATCGAAACTAGTGGTTAGACATGGATGTATTGTATGATTGGAACTTGCAATTATTAATATAACAGAGCCAGCATGTTTCATGCATATGTTGCATTGTATTCTATGCTATCTAGTTTAATCTAAATGATATATGTAGTTGTTTGCTTACGCATGCATGTATGGAATATTTTGTGTATTTATGTATGAATCTTTCTGAAACGTGTTGTTGGTTTAACCATCACTTTGGATTGCTAACTAACTTGCCTTCCATTTTGTGATGCACCTTTGCTCGTGTGTTCCCTTCTTAACTCCGTGCTATCACAGGTTTCCAAGGGGCGCACTCATCTCAACCCCCGTGTGTTAGAACCTCTCATGCACCTTCCTTGGCTTGCTGCAGTTGTCACACTCTTGCTACCAAAAAAGACATCTTACTTGCCTCTATGCAAAATCATGGTCAAGGCATTACAGTATGACCCACTGTTGGGACTCCTACACCAAACGGTCTGAGGTCTAATTGGGACTTCTTAACAGGGAGATCCCCTTACATGTTAGCGGCTCCAACATCGTCAATAGCATGGTAAAGGTGTTGGAATAGTATTAAAATCTCCCCTTGGTCATGTTTTCAAATTTTCCTATAGATTGGAATTCAAAGCAACCAACAATGTTGCCAAATATGAAGCTTTGTTGTTGGGTCTTGAGTTGACGAAATCTTTAAGAGTTAAGCTGCTTGGTATCAAGGGAGATTCTGACTTAGTTATCATGCAGATTAAAAATACATTTACATGTAAAAATCAAAGGTTGAAGAATTATCGAAACGTTGTATGGGATACTATAGAATACATTGATGCTCTTGACCTTGAAGCTATCCCAAGAGAACATAATAGTTCGGCAGATGAACTTTCTGTAAACGCTTATACTTTGCAATTATCCGATGAGTTAATAAAGGATAAAATAAAAATGGAAATTATTTTTAGACCCTATGTTCCAGATAATTTAGAGCATTGACAAGTTTTTGATGATGAAAAGCAAGTGATTCACTTCATTGGTAATTTGGATGAATTTTAAAGTTTTCGGAGAAATTCGAAGGAGGATGGATCTGATGATCACGAAGATATTATAAATCCTACTCCTAGGAACATTGTTTCTTTAGAGCAACACTTTGACCAGCATGATACCACAAGGACCAAAGAGGAAAATAAAATGGATCCTGGAAAATTCATTGAAGTAAACATTGCTACCTCTAGCAGTCCCAAAATTGTCAAAATTGGTGAGGGTACTAAGGATGAAGAAAGGAAGAAGTTAACCAATTTACTTCGTGAAGATCGAGATGTTTTAGCTTTTTCTTATGATGAATTAAAGGGTTATAGGGAAGATTTCATGGAGCACACTATCCCTTTGAAAGATAAAAATGCTAAACCTTTCCATCAAAATCTTAGGTAAATAAATCCTAAGTTGGCTCCCTTAGTCCAGAAAGAGATTTCAAAGATGCTTGCATCCGGCATTATTGCGCAAACTAGGCATTAAACATGGTTCTCTAGCCTAGTGATTGTTAGAAATAATAATGGAACAATTAGACTTTGTGTTGACTTTAGGGACCTTAATCTAGCATGTAAGAAGGATAATTACCCATTATCAAACATGGAGACCATATTGCAAAGAGTAATTGGTTCATGAATGATGTCACTACTATATGGTTTTTTTGGGTATATTCAAGTATGGGTTAAAAACGAAGATTGACACAAGACAACTTTCACCACATCATGGGGTATGCTTGAATATATGAGAATTTCGTTTAGATTAACTAGTGCTGGGTCTACTTTTCAAAGGGCCATGGACTATGCCTATAAAGATTTAATCGGAAAATTTATTAAAATTTATCAGGATAATCTTACTGTTTTCTCCAAGGATTGTTTCAATCATATAGGTCATCTTAGGCAAGTTTTTGACAAGTGTAGAGAGTTTGGGATTTCCTTGAATCCTACTAAGTCTGTTTTTGGAGTAACTGAGGGGAAATTACTTGGCCACATCATTTTCAAATATGGGATCAAGATTGATCTTGAAAGAGTTGATGCAATCCAAAAGATTCCTCTTCCCCATAATCTTAAGTCCCTTCAATATTTCCTTGGAAAAATGAATTTTCTTAGAAGGCTTATTCCAAATTATGTAGAAGTAGCCAAGCCCATTCAAAGTCTTTTGAAGAAGGATGTAAATTTTTTATGGGAAAAGGATGGAAAAAGGGATTTTTAGGAAATCAAGGGTGTTGTTGCCAAAGCTCCTACGTTAGTTAGTCTTGACTATTCCAAGGATTTCATGATTTTCTCCATCACTTCTGAAGATACCATTGTTAGTGTCTTATTACAAAAAAATAGGGAAGGTCACGAACAACCTATTGCTTTCATGAGTAAAGCTCTTCAAAATTCTGAATTAAATTACACTACCATGGAAAAGCAGATCTATGCGTTGGTTAAGTCTCTTAAGCATTCAAGGACTTATGTGGGTTATTCTAAGAGCATTGCTTTTGTCCCACATTCAGTTGCTAAAGATATATTGACTCAAATTGATTGCTTAGGAACTCGTGCTAGGTGGATTACTAATATCTAAGAGTATGACTTGGAGATTAGACCCACTAAGTTGGTAAAAGGTCAAAGATCGATTGAAATGTTGGCTGAAGAAAATTAGAAAGCTCTCGGTTTGATTTGTCTTAACGATTCATCTTCACCTGAGCTACAAAAATTAGGAGAGCATGATTGATACAAGGAAATCATTCATTAATTGTTAAATCTTATGTTTCCTGATCATTTGGTTGTTCATAAAAGAAGGGCTCTTAGATTAAAAGCAACTAAGTATTGCCTTATGAAGGATGGCCTCAGATGGAAAAATCCTTAGGGTATTATACTTAGATGTGTTGATGAAATTGAGTCCAAGAAGTTGATTTCTGAGTTTTGCTCGAGATTTTTTGGTTATTATTGGCCTTCAATTTTTTCTGATGTGAATAAGTTTGTTAGAAGTTGTCAAGCCTATCAATTGTTCACTGAGAAATAGAATATTGTCGCCCTTCCCTTACAACCTGTGATTGTGGAGGCACCTTTTGAGCATTGGGTTCTAGACTTCATTGGGAAGTTTCATGAAATTCTAGCAATGGGTACTCACAGATTTTGACCACTACTAATTATTTCACTAAATCGGTAGAAGTCATTCCTGCTAAGAAGGCCACTGAAAAGGTTATTATAGATTTCATTGAAAATCATATTATTACTAGATTTGGTGTCCCAACTAAAATCACCACTGATAATGCCAAGGCTTTTTAGTTCTTCAGAGTTTTCATATGTTTGCTTCAAGTATGGCATTATTTCATATCATTCATCTAATTACTATCCTCAGGGTAACGGCCTTGCTGAATCAAGTAATAAAAATCTTATAACCATTATCAAGAAGATAGTATGAGATAATAAGTGGTCCTGCGATAGAAAAATCAAGTATGCACTATGGGCAGATAGGATTACTAAGAAAAAATCTACTGGTAAAAGTCCATTTGAATTAGTTTATGGCTCAGATGGCTCAGATGTAACTCTACATATGCACCTTAAATTTCCATCTTATCAACTCCTTTGGCATTTTTCTACTAATAAAGATGTTGTCCAAAACAGAATTGATCGGATTGTGGAATTGAATGAAATTCATAGGAAAGCTTTTGATTATATGTGTAAAAGTCAATCTAACATTAAGAAAAGATTTGATAAATCATCTCAATCTAGATCTTTGCAGGTTGGAGATATGGTACTTATTTGGGATCGCAAGAATGAAAAACCAGGAAAATATAAGAAGTTTTACAGTTTGTGGCTTAGACCATACATTATCTGAGACATCATTGGGTTGAATTCATTCCACTTGAGCACATTGGATGGTGAACCTGCAAATGGTAAAATGTTCAAGTTGTTCTTCAAAGATGACATATGATGCCATGGGGCATCCTTTGTATTGTATTTCTAACCCTACACCATGTCATTTCAGCATTTCATTTTTGTTTTAAGATTAGATTTATTTTTCATGTTAGTATAATTGTTGATGGTTACAAGAGATTTTATTTTATGTACTTAATGTTATATGATGATTTTTGGATTATATTTGGATGGACGCTACTTATGTAATTTGTGTGTCTCTTGGGTGCAGATTCTGGATTCTCACATTCCTTCGATGAAGCAAAGTGTCCCCAACTAGAGCGGATGTTAACCACTCCATGTCAACCACCCTATAGCAGTGTACATTTTCGTAAGCACATTCCATCATGCTCGGGCAGTGAAGATTATCGAGATTTCATCATCATCTCCAGTGATCTTTTTGTAAAAGTTGTTAACCCATTCTGCAAGTTTATAATGTAAATGATCCTAGTAAGACAATCTATGTATGTAACAACCTAGGTAATCCTACCTTTTTGGTGATGATTTTTATCCTAGGAGGCTTTTGTCTCACCGATTCATGTGTGTTTCTAAAAATGGATGATCGACAAAGTTTTTCCCTCCAGCCTCTCCCTAAAGCTAGGCGAAAGCTAGGGTGGATTTTTTTGTCAAGATCTTAGATAAGTCTTAATGTTCTAGTCGAGTTTATTGTAAAATTAATTTAAACTAATCGCTAAAATTGTTTTATTACAAATTACTTGGTCTACTATATCATATTTGAGTCACATAATTGGGTAAATAATTGAGGTTCTATAATAAACGGGTGTTCTCCCTTCATGTATTAAATTGTAATATTATGAAACAAAAAATATTTTTGTGCATGGTCCCTCATATTTAAACACCATGGCTAAATTATTTGAGAGTTGAAAAAAATATTAATCCCCTCATGAGTT
Organism: Pinus taeda; assembly: GCA_000404065.3. Taxonomy (NCBI): domain Eukaryota; kingdom Viridiplantae; phylum Streptophyta; class Pinopsida; order Pinales; family Pinaceae; genus Pinus; species Pinus taeda. The sequence goes on along the minus strand of APFE030536026.1, from coordinate 96,053 downwards.
AATTAATTAATTTTCTGACAAAAATAAATTAAAATTATAAGATAGATTAATTAATTTTAAGTCTTAAGAAAAAATTAATCTAAAATAAAAAATTTGGGTCTGAAAAATCAATTTTGAGGTCCCCCCCAAGGGAATATTGAAATTTCAAAGAATTTGGACCTTGGGCTGGTAGTTAAGTCAAAGTCAATTTTTTAAGGAAATCAACTAAAAATAATTAATTTTGATTTGATTAAAATTGAATTAAATGAAAATTTTGAATTTCCTCAAAAAATAAAATAATTTCGACGGAGGAGATTAAAAGATAATTAAATATTTTTTAATGGTCAAGATTACTTTGACAGGAAACAAACTAACTAGTTTTTGGAGAATTAATTTATAAATTAGAGATCATTTGGCATTCGAAATCATTCAATCATTGAGTTGTATACTAGCTCTTGAAGATCTTGTAAACTTTTCTGGAATAATACAACGCAAAGTATTTGGGGTTTTACTTGATAGCGGTGTTCCTCTCTAGTAGTTGATGGTAACTTGTATTTAAAGTTTTGTTAATCTTATTTATAAGATGTTGGTTAATAGCTCTTCTAAATCAATCTATTGCATATGTATCTTGCTTAGGTTGTTAGGTTTTAAGATAGCATTAAGATTTTTAATTGTTTAGCAGGTATCTCTAATATTTAAAAGTTTAATAGTTATTTTATACGTCTATTGGTTTAACAACCTATTTTATAAATGTGAAAAAATCATTTGATTAGAAATTTTGGGTGTTTGGGGGAGTTTTCGATTGAACCAACCAACTCTCGAAACTTAAGATCTCGATAGCCTTCCATATTAAAATTCCTAGATTATCTAACAAATTGTATTTTGCAGGGGTGTCCTGGGCTAGTGCCTAAAACTTAAAAAATTATTTACCTTCAAAATATTGTGCTAAATTGTTAGATTTGACTAAAAAGAATTTCAAATCTATAGATTTAGGAGTGGAGTTTAACTCATAGCCCTCAAATCTAATAGATCTATGAATTAGTTGTATAGATCTGTAATTAAATTTTGTAGATCTAATTTTTTATTTTTTATATCTGTACATATTGGGTTTTGGGTATTTCGTTTTCTAATTGTGTAGGTTTAGATCTGAAACTTGTCAAAGAAAATTTTGGGGTTTTGAGGTAGATCTAAGCCCTGGAGGGCAAGATCTAGCTTCAAACTTTTGTGTGCAAGGATCAAGCGAGTAAATCATTTGTTTAATGGTTCAAATTTGAGGTTTTCATAGTAATTTCTGGGAAAATTTTGAAACAGAAATACATCAGTTCGAAACAAAAAAATCTAGGCAAAGTTTATTTATTTAATTTTTTTAAATAAAAAAAAACTGGGATCCTTAGCTCTCTCTGTGTTTTTCCTTGCAGTTTCCCTCTTTTCTTCTATGTTTTCCTCTTTCCTTTGCAAACCCTCATCCCTTTGTCTTTCATCCTTTTCTCCAGCGGCTCCCCTTTCCTCTGTGTTTTTTCTCCTTCTAAACCTCATCATCCTCTGAGTTCCTCTGCTCCCTCAAATCGCAGATTCTCTCCTTGCATCCCTTATTCTCTCTGCCCGTGGCCCTAACTTATAATATTTCCCTCTATGACCCCTTCATTTCCAATTCCTTTGTGCATCCCTCCTTCCTCCTTGTTTCATGTTTGTTGCTCAACCCTGCTTCCTCGCTTTTCCTAACCCGTGTGAACTCCTTCCCTCTCGACTTGCAGCTCCTCGCTCCATAGTCACACACTATTCATCTTTTTCGCTCGACTTGCATACCAACTTCACCCTCGACTTTTTTCTTTTTTTTCGACTTAGTTTCATCAATCAACCTTTTTACATGTGATTTAAATTTTTATGTGGCCTTTGGCCCATTAAAAAAATAATCAATTAAATTTTTATTTTTTTTCTACTTTGAAATCCTTTGGTTCATTGGCCCCTTTAAAAGAAATTAATTTCCTTTATAAACCTTATCACATTAAATTTAATAAAAGAGTGATATAAATTTTAAACTTAAGTTTTTAATTTAACTTTTGTGATAAAGGTTTCAGGGCTTTAAATATTTGAAATAATTTTGGTGGGGTAAAAATTTAAAAGAAAATCTATAGTCAAGGCAATTATAATATTGTTTTAATTTCTCTAAGTTGACTATAAGAAAGGAAATACTTTTTGGATTGGAGTTATTTAAAAAAATCATTTAATTCCATAATTGCTTGAAGAAGTATTTATTTGATTAACATCTAAATTTCACATGTTTTTCCTGGTAATTCATTATTCAAATTTAAGCACTTAGGCTTTCATTTATTTAGGATTTCTCAAACAGAGGCTCACGAGGCTTTTTCTTATGATGAATTAAAGGGTTATAGGGGACATGTCATGGAGCACACTATCCCTTTGAAATATGAAAACGATAAACCTTTCTATCAAAAGCTTAGGAAAATAAATCCATGTTAGCTCCCCTAGTCTAGAAAGATATTTCAAAGATACTTGCAACCGGCATTATTGCACAAACTAGGCATTCGACATGGTGCTCTAACCTAGTGATTGTTAGAAAGAAGAATGGAACAATTAGACTGTGTTGACTTTAGGAACCTTAATCTAGCATGTAAGAAGGATAATTACCCCTTACCAAACATGGAGACCATGTTGCAAAGAGTAATTGGTTTAGGAATGATGTCACTGCTAGATGGTTTTTCTAGGTATAATCAAGCATGGGTTAAAAAGGAAGGTCGACACAAGACAACTTTCACCACACCATGGGGTATGTTTGAATATACAAGAATGTCATTTGGATTAACCAATGTTGGGGCTACTTTTCAAAGGCTCGTGGACTATGCTATTAAGGTTTTAATCAAAACAATTATTGAAATTTATCAAGATGATCTTACAGTTTTCTCCAAGGATTGTATCAGCCATATAGGTCATCTTAGACAAGTTTTTGTCAAGTGTAGAGAGTTTGGGATTTCTTTGAAACCTACTAAGTTTCTTTTTGGAGGAACTGAAGAGAAATTACTTAGTCACATCATTTTCAAAGATGGGATCAAGATTGATCTTGAAAGAGTTTAGGAAATCCAAAAGTTTCATCTTCCCCATAATCTTAAGTCCCTTCATTCTTTCCTTGGAAAAACAAAATTTCTTAGAAAGTTTATTCCAAATTATGCAGAAGTAGCCAAGCTCATTCAAAGTCTTTTGAGGAAGGATGTAATTTTTTTATGGAAAGAAGACAGAAAAGGGGCTTTTCAGGAAATCCAGGGTGTTATTACCAATGCTCATGTGTTAGTTAGTCCTGACTATTCAAAGGATTTCATGATTTTTTCTTTCGCTTCTGAAGATACCATTGTTGGTGTCTTATTACAGAAAAATAAGGAAGATCACGAACAACCTATTGCTTTCATGAGAAGAGCTCTTCAAAATTCTGAATTAAATTACACTACCATGGAAAAGTAGACCTATGCCTTGGTTAAGTCTCTTACGCATTTTAGGACTTATGTGGGTTATTCTAAAAGCATTTCTTTTGTCTCACATTCAGTTGTTAAAGATATATTAACTAAAATGGATTGCTTAGGAACTCGTGCTAGGTGGGTTACTAAGATCTAAGAGTATGACTTGGAGGTTATACCCACTAAGTTTGTCAAAGGTCAAGGATTCGTTGAAATGTTGACTGAAGGAAATGAAAAAGTTCTTGTTTTGATTTTCCTTAATGATTCATCTTCACCTGAGCTGTAAAAATTAAGAGCATGATTGGTACAAGGACATCATTCATTATTTGTTAAATCTTACATGTCCTGATCATTTATTGCTCATAAAAGAAGCGCTCTTAGATTAAAAGAAACTAAGTATCTTATGAAGGATGGCCTCACATGGAGAAACCCTTAGGGTATTATACTTAGATGTGTTGATGAAATTGAGTCGAAGAAGTTGATTTCTAAGTTTCACTCAAGATTTTTTGGTGGTCATTATGCTGTTAGAACTATTTCCCACAAAATTATGAGAGTTCGTTATTATTGACCTTTAATTTTTTCTGATGTGAATAAGTTTGTTAGAAGTTTTCAAGCTTGTCAATTGTTCACTAGGAAACAAAAGCTTGTCGCCCTGCCCTTACAACATGTGATTGTGGAGGCACCTTTTGAGCATTGGGGTCTAGACTTCATTGGAAAGTTTCACGAAAATTCTAGCAATGGGTACTCATGGATTTTGATTGCTAATGATTATTTCACTAAATGGATAGAAGTCATTCCTGCTAGGAATGCCACAGAAAAAGTTATTATAGATTTCATTGAAAAACATTTTATTACTGGATTTGGTGTCCCAACTAAAATCACCATTGATAATGCCAAGGCTTTTAGTTCTTCAAAGTTTTCATCTTTTTGCTTCAAGTATGGAATTGTTATATCTCATTCATCTAATTACTATCCTCGGGGTAATGGCCTTGTTGAATCAAGTAATAAAAATATTATAACCATTATCAAGAAGATAGTATGAGATAATAAGTGGTCCTGCAATAGAAAAATCAAGTATGGATTATGGGCAAATAGGATTACTAAGAAAAAAGCTACTGGTAAAATTCCCTTTGAATTAGTTTATGGCTCAGATGTAACTCTACCTATGCACCTTAAATTGCCAACTTATCAACTCCTTTAGCATTTTTCTACTGATAAAGATGTTGTCCAAAACAGAATTGATTAGATTGTGGAGTTGGATGAAACTCGTAGGAAAGTTTTTGATAATATGTGTAAAATTCAATCTAACATTAAGAAAATCTTTGATAAATCATCTCGATTTAGATCTTTGCAGGTTGGAGATATGGTACTTATTTGGGATCGCAAGAATGAAAAACTAGGAAAACGTAAGAAGTTTGACAGTTTGTGGCTTGGACCGTACATTATTCGAGACATCGTTGAGCTGAATTCATTCCAGTTGAGTAGATTGGATGGTGAACCACTTAACTTACCTACATATGGCCAAATGTTCACATTGTTCTTCAAAGATGACATTTGATGCCATGGGGCATTCTTTGTACTGTATTTATAACCCTACACTTTGTCATTTCAACATTTCATTTCTGTTTTAAGAATAGATTTATTTTTCATGTTAGTAGAATTGTTGATGGTTACAAGAACTTTTATTTTATGTACTTTATGTTATCTGATGATTTTTGGAATATATTTGGATGGACACTACTTATGTAATTTTGAGTGTTGCTTAGGTGCAGATTCTAGATTCTCACATTCCTTCAATGAAGCAAAGTGTCCCCAAGTAGAGTCAGAGGTTGACCACTCCACATCAACTACCCTATAGCAGTGTAAATTTTTGCAAATAGATTCCATCATGCTCAGGTAGTGAAGATTATCCAGATTTCATCATCATTTTCAATGATCTTTTTGTAAAAGTTGTCAACCCGTTCTGCAAGTTTAAAATGTAAATGATCCTAGTAAGACCATCTATGTATGTAACAACCTAGGTAATCCTACATTTTTTATGATGATTTATATCCTATGAGGTTTTTTGTCTCACCAATTCATGTGTATTTCTAAACATGAATGATTGGCAGAGTTTTTCCCTCTAACCTCACCCCAAAGCTAGAGTAGATTTTGTCATCAAGATCTTAAATAAGTCCTAATGTTCTAGTAGTCTTTTGTAAAAGTAATTTGAGAGTAATTTAAGTCAATTGGCTAAATTGTTTTATTACAAATTATTTGGTCTACTAGATCATATTTGAGTTGAAGAATTGGGTAAATAATTGAGGGTCTATAGTGAACAAGTGTTCCCCCTTCATGTATTAAATTGTAATATATTGATGTAAAAAATGTGTTTGTGCATGTTCACTCATATTTAGACACCATGGCTAAATTATTTTAGGGTTGGAAAAATTATTAATCCCCTCATGAGTCAATTAGTTAAATTTTCTAACAAAAAAAAATTAAAACTTTAAGCCAGAAATCTAATTAACTTTAAATTCTAGGAAAAATTAGTTCTCCAAATTTATTAAAAAAAAAAAACAAAAAAAAAGTGAGTTCTAGAAAAAATAAATTTTTGAGGTCCCCGGCCAAGGGAATATTGAAAATTTCAAGAGATTTTGGACCCTTGGGCCTTGGTAGCTAAGTCAAAGTCAATTTTTTTAGGAAATCAACTCAAAATAATTAATTTTGAGTTGATTAAAATTCAAATAAATGAAAATTTCAAATTTCATAAAAAAAATAAAATAATTTCAACAAATGAGATCAAAAGATAATTAAATATTTTTTAAAGGTCGAAATTATTTTGACAAGGATCAAGCCAACTAGTCGTTGGAGAATTAATTTATAAATTAAATATCATTTGCCATTTGAAATCATCCAATCACTGAGTTGTGTACTAGCTCTAGAAGCTCTTGTAAACTTTTCTAGAATAATACAACGCAAAGTCTTTGGGTTTTTACTTAATGGTAGTGTTCATATCTGGTATTTTATGATAACTTGTATTTAAAGTTTTGTTGATCTTATTTATAAGATGTTGGTTAATAGCTCTTGTAGATCAATCTATTGCATAGGTATCTTGCTTAGGTTGTTGGGTTTTAAGATAGCATTAAGATTTTTAATTGATTAACAGGGATCTCTAATATTTAAAAATTTAATAGTTATTTTATACATCTATTGGTTTAACAACTTATTTTATAAGTGTGCAGAAATCATTTGATTCAGAAATTTTAGGCATTTGGGGAAGTTTTCGGTTGAACAAGCTGACTCTCGAAACTTAAAATATTGATAGTCTTCCGCATTAAAATTCCTAGATTATCTAACGAATTATATCTTGCAGGGGTATCCTAGGCTAGTGCCTAAAACTTAAAATATTATTTATCTTCAAAACACTATGCTAAATTGTTAGATCTAACTTGAAAGAGTTTCAAATCTACAGATATGGGAGTGGAGTTGGACTCATACTCCTCAAATCCAACAAATCTGTGAATTATTTGTATAGCTCTGTAATTAAAGTTTGTAGATCAGTTTTTTCTTTTTATTTATACATATTGGATTTTGGTTATTTTGTTTTTTTATTGTGCAGGTTCATATTTGAAAATTGTTAAATAAATATTTTGGGTTTTGAAGTAGATCTAGGCCTTGGAGGGCAAGATCTAGCCTTAAACTTGTGTGCAGGGATCAAACTAGTGAATCATTTGTTTAAAGGTTCAAATTTGAGATTTTCATAGTAATTTCTGGGAACAATTCGAAGCAAACACCAAATACATTTGTTTGAAAAAATAAAAATCTCGAAGAAATTTATTCTCTTAAATAAAAATTAAAATAAAAAATTTGGATCCTTAGGTCTCTCTGTGTTTTTCCTTGTTGCTTCCCTCTTTTCATTTGTGTTTTCCTCTTTCCTCTGCAAGCCCTCATCCCTCTGTCGTGCATCATTTTCTCAAGCGGCTCCCTTCGTCTCTACATTTTTTCTTCCTCTAAATGTCATCATCCTCCTGACCTCCTTTATCCATGTTCCTCTACTCCCTCAAATCGCAGCTTCTCTCCATGTGTCCCTTATTCTCTCTGCTCTCGACACTAACTGCTAATATTTCCCTTTGTGGCCCCTTCATCTCCATTTCCTTTGCGCGCCCCTCCTTCCTCCTCACTCCTTTCTCGTTGCTCAACCCTGCTTCCTCGCTTTTCCTAACCCACGTGAGCCCCTTCCCTCTCGACTCGCAGTGCCTCGCTCCTCAATCCCGCACTCTTCCCTTTTTTCACTCGACCTACATACCAACCTCACCCTCGCCTTTTTCTCTTTTTTTTCGACCTAGCTTCATCACAAAGCCTTTTCACATGCGATTTAAATTTTTTATGTGCATGTGGCCCGTTAAAGAATTAATCAATTACATTTTTTGATCTTCTACTTTGAAATCGTTTGGTTCATTAACCCCTTAAAAAAAATATACTTTCTAAACCTTATCACATTAAATTTAATAAAAGAGTGATATAAATTTTAAAGTTAGTTATTTTTTAAAAAAAATTGTGATAAAGGTTTCAGGACTTTGAATCTTGAAATAATTTTTGTGGTGTGAAAAAAAAAAAAAAATCAATCTGTAGTCAAAGCAAATATGATATTTTTTTTTAATTTTTCTAAATTTCACTATAGGAAAGGAAATACTTTTTGGATAGGCGTTAGTTAAGAAAATCATTTAATTCCATAATTGCTTGAAGAAGTATGTACTTGATTAGCATCTAAATTTTACATGTTTTTTCTAGTAATTAATTATTGAAATTTAAGTGTTTAGTCTTTCAATTATTTACGCCCTTCAACTAGGTTTCATGATTATTGACATTGGGTTTTAATTGTTGATGAAGTATTTATTTGATTGGCATCTAAATTTCACATGTTTTTCCTAATAATTAATTATTGAAATTTAAGTGCTTATTCTTTCATTTATTTATGCCCTTCAACTAGGTTTCATGATCATTGACATTGGGTCTTAATTTTTTATGATTGATAACTATTGAGATCTGATATAGGAGCATACAACTCAGTGATTTCATTACGTTCTAGTTAACTTAGGGGGTCTTGTGTTTTCAAGAAAGTTGGATTCCTATGTATGTAATTATTAATGTTTTGAGTGATTGGAATAGAGATTAATTAGGTATTGTGAGGATATCTGTAAATGCTCTCGAATGTAGGAGAATATAAGTGATTATTGGAGATTGAAAGAGTTAGAAATCAATTGTAAATCTTAGACTAGGAAGTGGTGTCATGATTCGTGGAACTAGACAGGATTCTTAGGGTTTACTAGAGTTAAAAGTGGACTTAAAGAATATTCAGGATTTAGTTCAGCAGATTAAGGAAGGATCTAAACCAAAATTGATTAAACAGAACCTTTTGTATAAATGTAAGCCAAAAAAGGTAGAGAGTTAGTGAGTGAGTCAGGAGTCAGAGAGTCAATCATTTAAGCCTACGAGCAGGAAAGGAAAGGCCACTGGTATTGAAGATCAAGCCGAGAAAAGATCCCTATGTAAATGTTGTTTATTAATACAGATAACTCGAATTTGAATTTGTGTGATATGCATTTGAATTATAAGTTGTGTGAACTTGAGTAATTTTGCGTAACGTAGGTTGCAGGTGTGTAGAATCAGAGAAGTGCAAAGAGGAGTGTTATGGTATTACACACAGATAGTATTGGAGAAAGCCTTTAATGTTACCGCAAAGGTGAAGGAAGCATAAAGGCACGAGCAGAGATCGAGATCAGAACAAGTGAAGATCATCAGGTGAAGACAAATACACAAGCAGAAATCCGAATAGGCGATTACATATTAAGAACCAAAAGAACATAACAGTGTTCAAGAACCGTTGGATCCGTCAAATCAACGAACGAGAGCGAGGGAGATAAACGGCTAAAATTAAGTCGTGCAAAATGAAGTCAAGAGGATGAATGGTAGAGATTAAGCGATAACCCTTTATTAAGCCGAGTTTCTTTAAGTTTTGTATTAAGCATGTGGGTGGTATTCGGAAAGGGTATGCGGTTTCTCGCGCGCTCTAAAGGTGGTAAGCGGTCTTTCCAAAATTCACACGATTAAGCTTAGTGGTCGACACGTAGCACGCGGTGGAGAGAGAAAACCACTTTTCTCATATGCTCTCAACCTGATATCGGTCGTGCACGGTTCCACGTGAGATTGCGCGATAGCCGTTGGATCAAGCGAGATTGATCAACAGTAAAGATCAGTGAAGCTGGTTGGCGATCGGGTGACGCGACCGTCGTTGGATTGGGCGGAGTAGATCAAAAGTAGAGATCATCCGGGTTAGTTGATAATCGGAGGACGTGATAATCGCCAGATCGACGAATGAGATCGACGACGGAGATTTAACGCACTAAGGAGATCATCGTTGTATGTGCAAAGGTTTGTGGAATGGCGGAAAGGTAAATTTTTAAGCGTGGTTATGAAATATTTCTATTATATGGGAACTATAATAGAAATAAGCGAGATTAATGTATTATGGGTTAAGTTTGGGTTTTAACCAAAGTCTGAAGACCATGGTATGGTTGACCTGCGCGGTTAATAAAATCAATCGAAAGGTTGAGTTATAAGGATTAAGAGAGAACCGAATATATTTCCACTTAGAGACTTAAACTCTGATAAAGTGGGTTTTCACCATTGATATTGGTGTTTATCTTGGGACACACATAGTGTGACATGCAATCTTAATTTGCATACTGTGGGTATATGCGACTTAGGCTGCATCATTGGGGCATATGCAGCTTAGGGTGGCGTCATTTGGTATCGGAGCAAAACAAGGAAATTTTGTGTGTAAGAATTCTTTGAGAAAACTTAGAACTGAGTTATGTTTTGAAGGTATGTATCCAGGCAAGAGGAGATCATATTTTAAAACTGACAAACAGTAGGCACACAGAGATAAAGTGCAGCAGAATTTGCAGATGTAAAGGAAACATAGAACAATCCATTCAAAGTGCAGGTGAATGGTAGAACAAGATCATGCAGAGGTCTTGAAGGTAGCGGCATAAGAAGGTGAGAAGATTGCAGCAACCTAGAGCAAGGAGCGATCAATTGGTTCCAAATGAAAGAACCAGAGAGATGCCAAAACACTGAGCTCAGAGGAGAGAAGCTTAGTGAGGCATGTGTAGCAAGAAGGAGACTTGTTACTGCAAAGGTTTTGTTGTAGCTCACAGAAAGATCATAAAGGCAATTCCACAGAGGATGTGGATAGAATTGCTAAGGGATGAAGAAAGCTAGTAAGAGTTTCTGAATGAAAGTAGAATGTAGCGGAACCTTGAAGAAATTCAATAGAGGTTGGATAAAGAGGACAGTTGTGTTCTTAAAAAGTGCAGATGAGTTGAAGCTTAAAAGGAGCAGAGAGAAGTGCTCAAAGAAGTTCGAGAGAATAGAGAACCAAGTGCTTGCCAAAATACCAAGTACAGAGGAAAGCTTGGTGAGGTAAGTGGCAACAGGGAGGACTTGCTGTTGCAGAGGCTTTAATGCAGCTCATAGTAAGTGACTGAGGAACTCATGAAGATAGAGAATAAAATTACTACTGATAGACATAACAGAGCTAACAGAGGTTTTGAGGAAGACTACAACAGATGAAAAGTGAAGGAGGATGCCAAGGCAAAAGGCAAGAGAATGAGTCAAGAGGAGCGCGACAAGGAGATTGAAGAGTTAAAAGAACAACTCAATGTATTAAGGATGATACTAGAGGAAAACCAAACACAAGGTTGGGTCTTGAGGAAAAAGGCAGTGAAGTGGTCTAAGTTACAGAGAAGGCTACAACAGAGGTAAGTGAAGTGGTTGGTGGAAAAACTCAGAGAAGCTGAGTTGGAAATGGAAGTTTCCATTTGTGAAACAGAACAGGGCGAAGTTTTGGTTAAAGCTGAAGACTGGAGATCTGTGAAAGATCTTATGAATTATTGTGAGAATTCAAGACAACAAGAAGATATGATGACTGAAGCATCAAGTGAAACCACAAGGTTATGTTTTTAAAACTGATAGTTTGTGTATGATTGCAGGTATTGCAGGAGAAAAACAACTTTGTGAAGATGTCTTCAGAATAGATGAAGATCTTGAAGTGAAAGGTGACAAAGAAAATTTCTCAGAAGAGGAAGAATTTGACTGATTACAGCAGAAAGAGCCGATGGATGAGTTACTCAACGAGAGAAGATAGTCATTTAAAGTTGTCATAAAGATGGAAGATTAAAATCTTATTCTAATGAAGAACGAAGGAATATTGTCTCAGAGAGGTAATCTAATGAGTTTGATTAATGTTACTGATGAAGAACAAATGCAGGAGAATATTAATGCAGTTGATGGGGCAATGATAGCTCTTGAAGAAAGGTTACACAGAGAGAGCAAGGGAAAATGTATTGAAGAAAAAGGACATCTACTGAAAGATGATAAAAATAAGAAGTCTATGCTAAAGATTTAGCAAAGGGAGAAAGGACATCAGATGATTGGTCACTAACAAAGGAAGGTTTTGCAGAGGATGAGCAGTGTTTTGAAGCTGTCAAAAGTATGGAAGAGTATCTTTTATAAGATGAATATTCTGAAGTAAAAAAGGATGGAGAATTTCTTTTAAATAGGAAAAACAGTGAATTATTACAGAAGAAAGAATTTAGTGATAAATTGATGTTTGAAGCTATTACAATCCATGAACAATTTCTTGTGAAAGGAGATGAGAATCAGTCTGAAGAGCTGATATGTGAAGAAACAGTGGAGATTGTTGCACCTTGTAATTTTAAAACTAATAAATTGAATATAAATGCAGGAATTATAAGTGAAGATGAAGTACTTATGAACTGTCAAAGAGAAATTGAATTGTTGGAATATTTGCTGGAAAACTCAGAGTATGACAGTGTGATTGCAGAGAAAGGAGTTCACTACAGTGGACGAGAGTTGAAAGACATCATTGAAGCAGATGGTGTGGAAGAGACACTTGCTAACAGTTTCGAGATTCCTTTAGAAAATTCTTTGAAGAATCAGCATACTGATGCGCTGATAAAAGAGGAAAACTCAGAGCAGCATATTGAGATGTCGCCAGAAAAGGAGGAAGAGGTAAAAGGGCCTTATATTTTTAATTATGATAATTTTTTTATGAATACAGGATTTGATGAAAATGAGACAGGCATGTTTCAAGTTGAAGAGTAAGTTTTAGAGCTAAAGAAGACTGGAAGTTGCCAGGTCGGACATACTGATGAGGAAGATGAAAAGCATGAAGATACCATGCTTGAAGAAGTTAAATTGATTGTCATAATCAATCAAGAAAGTGAAGGACAATTACTGGGGGTTGTCAAAGAAGAGGAAAGAGAATATTCTGGAATCAATGAACAACATAGTGATGTGTTTGAGAGGAATCAAGTACAAAGGAAATTGGAGGACAATTTACTTTTCGAAAGTAAATTTATAGATATTGAAAGAGGTTGTTTGGACAGCAACAAGAGGGTAAGGATGACAAAGGCCAGAAGCACATGATCAAGAGATCATGATTATTTTAACCTTGGGAGTCTGATGAAGGAGCATACAGCTCAACAATTTCATTATGTTCTAACTAACTTAGGGGCTCTTGTGTTTTCAAGGAAATTGGATTCCTATGTATGTAATTATTAATGTTTTGAGTGATTGGAATATGAATTAATTAGATATTGTGAGGATATTTGTAAATGCTCTCGAATGTAGGAGAACATGAGTGATTAGTGGAGATTGAAAGAGTTGAAAATCAATTGTAAGTCTTAGACTAGGAAGTGGTGTCATGATTCGTGAAACTAAAGAGGATTCTTAAGGATTACTAGAGTTAAAAGTGGACTTAGAGGATATTCAGTATTTAGTTCAGCAGATTAAAGATCTGAACTAGAATTGGTTAAACATAACTTTTTGTATAAATTTAAGCCAAAAAAGCTAGAGAATTAGTCAGTCAAGAGTCAGAAATATAGCCCTGCCTCCGCAACATCTTTTTCTTTAAAAGTCGCGCCCTTTAAGTTGGCAGCGGTGTTGAGGAAGGCATCAACAGCGGACTTATCCTCTGTTGAAATAGCAGAAGCATCGCCTGGTTTGAAGAACCAAACCGTAAGAGCCGTGGCCACGGCATCAGGAGAAATAGCGTTGACTCTAATCCCGTATTTCCCAAGCTCAGTTGCTCTGTTCTTAGTCAGCGCTATCACTGCATGCTTGGAAGTTGTGTGTGTGTGTTGCCATTCCTGCTACAACACCCCCAATGTTAGCCATGGAGATTATGCAGCCCTTCTTCCTCAGAATCATCACTCGGGCCGTATGCTTAATACCCACCATCACCCCCCTGACATTGACGCTCATAACATGGTTGAATTGCTCCATCTTGTACTCTGCCACTCCCCTTGAAACATTTACCATATCAATGATTCTTGCGTTGTTAAACATGATATCTCGCTGCCAAAATAAATTAAACCGAACCAGAAATTCTTGTAGGAGTAGTTTAATCATTTGTTATATGTTAAAATTCCAAAAAGTCCCTACGAAATTTCCAACCAATTAACCAAAGCAAAAATATCTAACAATTAAATCTTAACTAAAACAAAAATATATTACCGTCGCTCAGATGCATGCAGCAAGGTCAGATTGCCCACAAAGGCAGCAAACGCATTAACCTCTTCGTTAGAGATGACTAGGGACAGAGATTGCGTAATTGTGAAATTAAACAATTAGATGACACGGGAAGAATCGGATGTAAAATATAGAGAAGTGTCGGAAACAAGTTGTGTGCCTAGTAAGGCAGAATATATGATAGAATGACAAAAATAAATTTATATTTAAAGTCGATTTTAAAAATATTTTGGAAATTTATATTTTGCAGTTCCATGTAGTGCTTTGTGAGAGATTTGGGTTTTCGTTTTCGGTTTTCATTGGCTTGTTTGGTTGTCATTTGCTTGTTTGGTTGTCATTTAAGCCTACGGGCAGGAAAAGAAAGGCCACTGATATTGAAGATCAGGCGACCGAAAAGAAATCCATGTGTACATGTTTATTATTAATATAGATAACTCGATTCTGAGTTTATGTGATGTGTATTTGAATTATAAGTTGTGTGTGAGCTTGAGTAATTTTGCGTAACGTAGGTTGCAGGTGTGCAGAATCAGAGAAGAAGTGCAGAGAGGAGTGTTATGGTTTTACACGCAAACATTATTGGAGAAAGCCTTTAATGTTACAGTGAAGGTGAAAGAAGCATAAAAGCGCGAGCGGAGATTGAGATCAAAACAAGTGAAGATCGTGAGGCGAAGACAAATACACAGGCAAAAAGACGAATGGACGATTATACATTAAGAACCAAAAGAGCGTAACAGTGTTCAGGAACCGTTGGATCCGTCAAATCAACGAACAAGAGCGAGAGAGATAGACAGCTAAGCTTAAGTTGCGCAAAATGAAGTCAAGAGGATGAATGGCAGAGATTAAGCAATAACCCTTTATTAAGCCAAGTTTCTTTAAGTTTTGTATTGAGCACGTCGGTGGTATTCGGAAAGGGTAAGCAATTTCTCATGCGCTCTAAAGGTGGTAATCAGTGTTTCTAAAATTCACGCGATTAAGCTTAAAGGCCGACACGTAGCACACAATGGAGAGAGAACCATTTTTCTCGTGTGCTCTCGACCTAATATTGGTCGTGCACGATTCCACGCGAGATTGCGCCATAGCCGTTGAATTAAGTGGAATTGATCGACGGTGGAGATCAGCCAAGCTGGTTGGCGATCGGGTGACGCGACAGCCGTTGGATTGGGCGGGGCAAATCAACGATTGAGATCGTCTGGGTTAGTTGATGATCGGGTGACGCGATAATCATCGGATCAAGGAACGAGATCGACAATGGATATTTAACGCGCTAAGGAGAGCATCGATGTATGTGCAAAGGTTTGTGGAATGGCAGAGAGGTAAAGTTTTAAGCATGGTTATGAAATATTTCTATTGTATGGGAATTATAATAGAAATAAGCAAAGATTAATGTATTATGGGTTAAGTTCGGGTTTTAACCAAAGTCTAGAAACCATGGTATGTTTGACCTGCGCGTTAATAAAATCAATCTAAGGGTTGAGTTATAAGGATTAAGAGAGAACCAAATATATTTCCACTTAAAGACTTCAACTTTGATAAAGTGAATTTTCACCATTAATATTGGTGTTTATCTTGGGACACACATAGTGTGACATGCAATCTTAATTTGCATAATGTGGGTATATGCGGCTTAGGCTGCATCACTGGGGTATATGCAGCTTAGGCGGGTGTCAAGATCATTTATTGTTTAAAAGGAAAATTAATTCTAAGCGTGGATTTATTTACTTGAATTATTGGATATTTCTTGCATATTTAGTTTTGGGAATTTTCAAACGATTCTAATCAACATTTTATTAAGTACTCTTTCATGGAATTGTGGTAAATTGTGTATCTTTCTTTTCCTAAATAGAGTATTTTGAACATCTACATAATTGGGATTTTTCATTAAAGTACTTAGTGTTTAGCTCAGAGTAAATCGTAATCTAAGTACTTAAATCTTTAACATCTTGTTTCATCTTACATTTCATATAGGTTAGTCAATCATCCATCTAAAGCAACATTTGTCATCTTGTTACTTGGTGAATCATTTATCTTGCAAGTCTTTTATTTCTGAGCATTGTATTTAAAGGCGCTGACATTTGTCATCTTGTTACTTGGTGAATCATTTATCTTGCAAGTCTTTTATTTATGAGCATTGTATTTAAAGGCACTGGTCTTATAATTTTAAATCCGATCTGTCTAAAATTTAATCGAATATCTTAAGCATTTTTCAGTTAATCTTGCTTGCATCTAATTTAAGTCAAGTTAATAAGATAGCTCTCAGTGTATCCCCTAGAACTTGTTGGTTCCCAACAAGTTTTCCTCCATCATTCATCTTTCACCCCTTAGGGACTAACCCTCAGCTTGGCCTAGGAGGTAGCTAGAACATAGTTGACAAAGTTTACAGTGACAGCCTTTGTCCCGAGCATTGCGGCCCTTGGTGTACACTTTGGGCGACAACACATAGAATCGTGGAAATAACCATCCTTAACTACATAATCATAGATTAATAAAACTTGACTTCCTCTCCAACTAAGCGTGCTTGATTCTTCACTAAAGGTCACTTGAATCTCCTAGAGGATATACCAATTTTAGAGCTGCCAATCATACTTTTCTAGTTTTATGTTTGAAAAAGCAAAAAGAATGGTCCTTTGACATTTAAAAGCTGTCGGGATATTAATGGGTTGAGGATTAGCAGTGTTTGGGTTAATTATAACTTGGTTCTGTACTGCTTTTCTCCATTTTCCTTTAAATGTTAACACTGATTTGGGGAAGGGACATCACTCGATTGTCATAGGGATTGGCATTCACAGAGAGTATGCCACTGAGGTCCCTGACCATGTAATGTACAGGGAAATGCCCATTTCACTACAAATTCAATCCCACATTAAAAAAAGGCATGTTTCCTACCACCCCGTCTCCCTCAAAGCAGAGAAAGGCGGGAAACATCTCACTTGTGCAACATTAACATGATCCGTAGCCACGAAAATACGAAAAATGATACGTGGTCATCAAAAATACCAAAGCACGAAATCCCTGAACCATTACAATAGTCATGCAGTGTTTTTAAATAACTATATGATCAAATTAATAGCTAGCAGCGTTTGCTATGAGCATTACAAATATTTAAAATTATGTATTAGCAAGGTGAAAGCAATAGCTTTAAGCCAGATTTCTGGTAAAGAGTCACGTCACACAATCACAGAATTCTGTTTTGCTAGTGTTTAACAGTTTCAATAGCTGAAATATGCAATTCAGCCAATAATTCCTACGACAAATCATATAGAGCATATTCTTGTCACAGAAGCAAGTTTAGTTGAAATTTACATGATTGATAACCCAGAATCTTGACCGTGGAGCCTTTAAATTGCAGGCTCCAAAGAATTGTTCATGAATACAATTGTAGAATTTCTTCCAGTAAGAAAAAGTCCATCCTTATATACGTTGAAAGTGGAATGCCTATAAGAGCTACATAAAATTACAGTATTGCAAGCTTGGAATAGTTGTCTTCAAGAATAGAGGCCTGAGCAATCATAAGAAAGTAATTGGCACATTAGCCATACTTCTTTCATAGATATGTTGAAGGGCTGGGTCATTCCATGTAATAAGTTGGTTCATCTCCTCTTGGTTCGGACTCACACATCAGTTCACTCCACCTGGTCTGGACCCGCTCGAACTGCTGTGAGGACCATCCACTCTTTAAAGGGAGATTCCAACTGAAACAGCTGCAAGACGCAAAAACATTTCAAAATCAGTATACGCCTTCAGATACAAATTTAGCAGAAATTATTCTTGTATCGTTATGAAGTGATAGAACAAAGCAAGCAAAAAATAATAATAATAATATTAACAAATAAAATTAAAGAACCAAAAAAAACAAAAACAAAAACCTATTTAGCAATACTCTGCATTATTACCAGAAGTACTGGCCACTAAACCAGTTCATCCTTTGCTTCAACTACACATATTTTCTTTGTTTTGATAAATTCTTTATTAAAAATCTGCAATAACCGCAGGTTTTATTACTTCCTTGGACTAAGATGAATTCAGGATTTCACAAAGAGGATGCATATATCCCGCATCCTTCTTGCCTGTGAATTAAAAGCAGTTAACATATGTTTTAAGATATCCTCCCAAAGAATTAAATGATGAAAAAATATAGTGTTTATGTGTCATTTTCCATCTACGATTGATTTTTTTCTTTTAATCCCCCAAAATATGAACGAACTATGAAAAAAAAAAATCCCTTGAAACAATCTGAAATGCTTCAGGCTATGGACAGAACCTGGGGATTACTATTTGTAAAGGTTGGCAATGTTCTTATGGTAAGTCATGATATATGGATTACAGAACTGAAGAGCTTTATTGTCAATTGTCTTAAGCAGAATCAGCCCTTCAACAACAGAAGGCAAGATGGTAAGACCCATACTTAACTCTATAGTAGTTCAGTTATTGGTTCTTATAACAGTCTGGCAGTCAATGATCAAGTACATCATCTTGGCTCTACTGACCAATATTTCACGGTTTTCCATAAAGCATAAATGGGGAATCATGTTTGTGACTTGTCCTCTATATTGGAAAAGGCTTGATACTTTCAAGATAGATGGATGATTCAACAGGGAGGAAGATTGGAAGGGATGCGATCAGATAGATGGGTATTTACTTCTTATTGAAAAGTAAAACATAGAGTGGGGCAATCATTCATGAGGTCATTAATCTTGTCCATTTGAGCAAACAACCAACTTTTAAATCAGTGTTAGCTTTGTAAGTTTCAGCCAAGATGGGCATTTTAGGAAAGATGTAGATTCTCTCGAGGAAGGAGACAAAGTAAGTCGGCATGTTTTTATATGACTTCTGTCTAGTAATGAGATACCAAATGCATTTTGAAATAAAGGAAGAACATAATGCATATTCATGAGAAAACAGTGTTGCCCACAAGCATTGAAAGCTGCAGAAATTTGCCAGGGTCCTCAATCAACTGGATTAGAAAAGCATAAACAAATAATATACTTAAATGTTTAGTTTCGTTACCCTGCATTAGAACTAGAAAAGTAGATGGCCCTGCATATTTCCATTACTGATGTCATCATCTACCCCCACAAAAGATATAACATCACAATTGTCATCAAGGATCAGAAAGGGTTCCACACAGCTTATCTACAAAGATAGTTTAAAATCTACACCATATTATGTGTCAATTATGAATTACAGAAATGAATGTGAAGCCACAAGCATGATTCTTATTGGTTCTAAATTTTAAAGTCTAAAACTTACATGATCAGCATTAGGGTTATGTTGTATAAAAATTTCATCAGTCAACACTGATTATTTCTGCAGCTCTGGTAATTCGCCTACAGATTTATCAGGCGATCGTCCTGTTGGTACTGCCATTGTTGCCCTAGTCTTTTGTTGTATTTCATGCCGAATCTTGTAGAAATTAGCCTTCATAGCTAATTCTATCATAGGCTGTTGAGATAGAGGATAAGCCATCAATTTCTTAGCATAGGTCGGATACAAAATCAAGCTGTCATATGGCAATAGTTGTTCCTTCACTGCTTCCAAGGTTGCCCTCAAATCTGCATTTTTCGCTTCTAGAATCCCAATCTTGGACTTCGCTTTAGCTACCTGCTTTAACTTCATAACAAATAGTCAGTCAGCAAAACTGTGTAAGCATAGAGAAGGATAAAATAGCTCATTGGAAATTTTGAAGAGTGAGATACCTTGCATGAGAAGTTTACTTGTTTTGAAAGGAAACATGTTATTCATAATAGTTAACTGTTAAAATCTTCAAAAAGGAGTCTTAATATGATAGCTGTAAGACATTCCTATCAAAGGGATCTTCTGTTAAAATCCAAGTAATTGATGACTTCCTAAATAATAGGACTAGTTATAGTAGTCATTTCCTTTGAAATTGCAAGCAAACACCATTTATGCCATTAACTGTTTCATTTCTAGGGAATTGCTTTGTAACTGGAAGAAAACCAAATGTTATCATTAGAAAAATATGGGTTCTGATTGAATTCATTGTATACAAATCAATACTTTATTGGTAATTTGAATTATTTAAGCTCCACAGAAAACCTCCAACAACAACTTTTCTATATCTGCTACTTCAGATCTTTGCAACTCCATTTAAAGTGTTATACAGCTTACATTATTTTTCAGTGCATTGCATCTCTATCACTAATCAATATTAAGAAATGTTCTAGACCAAAAACTTCAAGCACTGCCTCCCAACTAGGAAAATAGAAATATGAAGCATGCCACCACGAAAGTAAGAGCTTCACGGTTTTACACACACAGTTCTCCTATATTATACATTTTATTCAAGTCCCGTCGAGCCAAACAAAAAGCTCAAGAACCCAACAATCCTTTCAGCTTTTGGAATTCAACAAAGATTATAATATTATCTAAAGTAATAACATTTAGTGTGTCACACTATCTTCTGTATGCATGCACCAATTCTTCTCAAAGAAATTGTGGGCCATCAACCCCTAATGTTCCACAAGCAAACCTAAGCTGCACTGAAACGGGTACGGATACAGGGTTTGAAACGGATACGGCAAATTTTAAAAAAATCTGGATACAACATGGGAAGGAAATAGTGCATTTATATATAAATATATATATGACAAAAAAGAATTTCTATTACCATTCATCTTTTAGAATCTAGATTCTATATCTAAAAATACATAATCATCATGAATTCAACATAAACAAATCATCATCAACAACTCAGGATAAACATTGTCATCATTAGTGATTATTATAACATTCAACATATCATCAAGTTTATGTTTCCACACTCTGTGCGACGGGCTGCAGTTTGCAGGTACAATCTCTCGAATTAACATAGCCATATATTTTTACAAGCAATCACCTATAGCACCAGTGGATTGAAGCTTTCCAATAAGACTGTAAATCATGAAATGGTCAGAGAACCATAAGAGCAATTCCGTTCAAAGAACTTCTTACACAGAACATTAAGCACATCGCTCTTGAGTTATATCAGCGTATACACATTTACCATGAGCATTGAAAGTCCCATTAACTCATCAAACACTGGATTTCATTATGATTATTTCCAGATATAAGCTCATCTGGCATTTCACTTGGCTCTGTAGAATTCATGGCTTTACAAAAGAAAAGTAACGTGACAAGGAAGGAGGAGAACCATCTTTAAGGTGGTCCTCTCTTTCCCAACCAACATGTCAAATGGGCACGTCTGGGTTGCAAGCTAGTATGCGTTTTCTTCTACGCTTCTCAGCATCTAAGCTAACCTTCCCTGGTTGCCAGGGCAAGTGGCCATGAAACCCATCTGATTACGATGGTGACTTGTTTCACTGCTAACAATATTGTATATTTCTTGGTGTTTGACAGGGATTATTTAGTGATTCACATATGATTGGATTCTCGGTACATAGTATCACATTATTAGTTGTATTGTGTTATCATTGCTTAGATTCTGATTGTCGAGACCTTTCCGTTTCCTAGTCTCATGAAGTAGTTGAGACTCTAAATCACTTCCCCAACTATCTCTATTATCATGCTTAGTTGCTAGATTCTAGGAGCTTGTTGAGCATTGATCTCCTAGTTTGTTGAGGGAGATCTCTTCATGTAAAGTTACATAAGCATCTGCTTTGTTTAATTAAAAACAGTCAAATTAAGTGTTAAGCACCATATATCTTGAACTCTGCTCATGATTTTTATTAAGCAAAGCACTGATTTTCATTAAACAAAGAACATGTGTATGTAGATTTACATTAAGAAAACACAGTTAGCAGACTAGGAGATCAATGCTCAACAAGCTCCAAAAAACTAGCAACTAAGCATAGCAATAGACATAATTGGAGAAGAGCTCTCAATTACTCCATGAAACTAGGAAACTTAAAGTCTCAACAAAAAGATCTGCATACATATAAATAATAATGTGATACCAAGTACCAAGAATCCAATCATATGTGAAGCACTAAATAATTCCTATCATTGTTGACAGTTCTTATTTGTCTGCAAATATTAACTTCTTTTTTTCGATTTTCTGCTCTTCATTTTTAGAGGTCGATATTTCTTTCATGTCCTGACAAAAAAGGATAAATGCTAGCTAGAATCTGGCCAAAGACCAAGATCAAACATATGGCCAGTGGCAAAGATCAGATAGGTTTTGAGAAGTTTGTGCCCAAAGGCCAAGATCAGATAGGTTCTGAGAAGCTTGTGGCCAAAGGCTTATATCAAATCATTCCTAGATAGCAGAGGAAGTGCCCTATGAGGGCTCCTAAATTAATGTAATGAATCAAAGTGGTTCATATAATCTCAATGTTTTAAAACTCGGACTCAGACTCAGAATCGATTGAGGATCAATTCAGACTCAAACTTGA
This sequence comes from Pinus taeda, assembly GCA_000404065.3. Lineage (NCBI taxonomy): Eukaryota > Viridiplantae > Streptophyta > Pinopsida > Pinales > Pinaceae > Pinus > Pinus taeda. Next base: position 73,660 of record APFE030536026.1, on the reverse strand, counting down.
AATGACTCAGACCAATCTGATTTCAATGACTCGATTGATTTAAACAATATGTAAAATATTCAATATTTAATGAAAATATATATATCTTTTTAAATCCAAACCATGATTACAAGAAATTGTTGACATTTTGAAAGAAAGCATTATGAATAAATTAAATGGCAAGCACTGATCCACCATTGCTTATATTGGGAATAGAGATACTCATCATTAGCATCAACCTCTGCGCCTTGTCTAGCCTTTGCCTCTACCTCATTTCTCCAGGGACATCAATCAACACCACCATATTTTGATGAAACCTACCTAATCCAAGCCATATAATTTGGTAGGAAAAGCTTAACATGTCTAATCATTGATTTTGGTCTCATCGCCTAAGTGAAGAGCACATTTTTGCCAAGGACATTACAGAGTTCAACAATCAATACCCTCGATTAAATGCTAATTCAATACCCTCATACATGATAGAATTCAATGAAAATGTTGCAATCCTATCAGTCATGAAATCCTGAAAATTGTTTTCTACTGAGTTTTGAATGAGATATGAAATTCTACTTTCTCCATATGAAGTCCAATGACATTCGAGCCAATCTTAAACATCCAGAAACAATTAATGGTAATGTTAATGGTAATCTTAAAAATTTAAGTGAAAGGAGATGAAGGAAAAGAATTTAACATTACCATTAATTGCCAGCATATTTGGTCAAACTATATCAGGAAAATGAGTCTTCCAGTGCAAGATGTTGGTAGGGTTTAGGATTTAGGTTTTTTTGTTTTTTATGAAAATAAAAGAACAAAAAAAAAAAAAAAAAAATCTTGTTGTCTCAAACATTGTCGCATCTAGTAGGCTACTCAACCATGTAGGGCCATTTTGGTACACCAAACAAGCAATCTGAACCAGTGTTGTGAACATCTCGATAACATCTTGATTTTATCTCGAAATCACAATTTTTTAGCCTAACCAAATGTTTGCCGATTTTTACCTATATTTTTATGCTAACTTTTTAATGGTATCTTAATTTTCCCGATGTGTGCAGATTTTCACCGATATTTTTTCGATTTTTACGACGATTTGGTTTTTCGAACCTTTGCCGATTTTATCCGGATGTCGATGTTCACAACATTGATCTGAGCTAATCCATTGGCTTATTTGCTAAGCAAATACTGAATAAATCACACTGCAACCTTCACAAATAAAATATTGTGGAAATAATAGCGCTGGAAACTGAGAAAAAAATAGCACACACACATAAAAATGACACCATTATTTTTGGACAAATGTCACCGGAAAAACCCAACTTGGGAAAACCGGTGTAGCAGAGGAGGGTTTTATTATTATGTAGCAGTGAAATTCTAAGTACAATCTGCGGATGCCCAACTGGCAATCCAAACAGCAAGAAAATCTAGCCAAAATTATTTAAGGGAATTTCCCTTCTATAGTAGCGGCTACAACCACCCTCCAAAATTTTGCATATGCTTCGATTTTGGAGCCTTCCTTTTAAACCACAACAGCTCATCTTGCACTAATCCAGGGAATTGTGCTTTAACTGAGGCTTATTCTTTTCATCTTGGCTTGTGTTTTCTCACTTAGTTCATTTTCTAACCCACAAGCTGATCTCCTGACTTGGTCCCTTAACAGTTTTGGGCTTGCCTCAAAGAACTACGCAATTCTTGAGGACAAATGGCCTTGTTGTTGGAAATTGTGCAGCCCTGACTGCCAGTGAGCTTTGACCTCTGGAAATGCGTAGTCATGGAGGGGCATGTTGAATTTCCACGACCTTGGGTATAGGTTAGAGTCTTAAAATCACTGACACTACCAAACCAAGAATCTCAACCATAAACTATTTTGCATAGCGGAAATATAAAACAATAAATCATATATTCACAAATATACACGGTTTTTAACAAAATTGTACAATATTGTACAATCCCAATCTTCGTTATATTAAACCAAATCTGAAAAATACAACAACCTATGGTATACAAGATACAATGATAAACTTCGTTGCAACTTTGATGTCGTATCTTGCCCTGTCATTCCTTCGCTCCCATACTGCTCACTAGTAGTGCCTTAGTCCATCAAGGCCAACACACATCGAGACTCCAAGAAGGCTACCTCCTAACAATGTTGCAAGTCACTTCTGCTGCATGTACACAGGCTCATCAAACTGCTCTCTAGGCTGGCCAATATCTGAGCTCCAATCTGCCTTCTAGTAATCTCTTTCGTCCATCAAAGAGCTACTCATAAAGCTACAATCTTCACCCAATCACGCACCAACAACGTCCTTCTTGTCTGCTACTCTAGGACTACTTTGGGTAGCCAACACACTACCCTCCAATCAAATCAATGGAACCCAAGCACGCCACTGCAAGATCTGCTCCTAGTTGATTGTTTCTTCACATCCAAGACAACTCCAAAACTTGGCTCTCACAGACTGCTAGAATGTGTAGAAATTTTGAATAATTTAACACATATTCAACATATATTATCCTGATCATGTAATATTGCGGAAAACATACACAATACATAAGCTCCTCTACGTTGATCATCAATATAACAACATCAATAACAATAAAACATCAAGAGCATTCACACAGTATGTATCCCGGGGAAAGCATCTCGCTAAAAACCCCGACTATCTGTATATTAATGATTGATTCATGTAACATTACAAAGTACAATGCTTATCACAAGCAATCCAGTACCAGCTCCACCTGTTACACATAATACAGCTCAGATCTGAATCAATCACTGGCTCAGATCTCTTTCGTTGCTTGCCTGCCTCCGCTGCTCAATACCTGCACAAGAACCGGTGATAATTCCAAGGTAGCCACGTCTTTCCTTGGCTAAATCACGTGAGAACAAGCTACAATGTGGGAAAATCATTGGCATACTCAATCCCCTGATTTGTGCAAGATCTGGTAAACAACTATAGTCACAACTGATAGCAATCTGATTCTCTAACACCTATCCCTGCTGAACTGAACATGCACTGACATGCAACTGAGTTAACTGATGTATTCATTAGTTGTATTATGAGTTAATAACCTGTGAATTAATTAATAACTAATTCACCCAACTCATCTCTAGTCTATTTGCCAGTTAGACTAAATACAACCAGTTTAACAAAGCTAAACTGAACACAACTCCATCAACAACACCTCCAGTCCACTAAACTCAACTCACTTGAGTTCTAACTGAAGTCATGCATGCAAAAACTACTCATCCATAAGAAAACCATATTTCCTTCTGACAGCTGCATGTACCACATCCGTAGCTCAAACTGAAGTGCTCCAAGAGAATAAGACAAAGTTTATAGTCTAAATATTATTATGAGCTAATAATATTTGACTGTTCTATATTTAGACTGAGCAGTCACTCCGCTGTGATCTAAAAATAGAAGTCCATCTATTTTTTTCAACTTGATCAATCATCCATAAACAGCAACCTGCAATCCATAGACATGATCCATATGTCTAAAAATAGACATAGTCTAAAACTAGACTTGCGCCAAAAATAGCCTGCGGGCCCACTTAGTGAAGGTGACTCTTTTCACTAAGCTCCATCATATCATATCAACTATTATTTTACCTATATCTATGAAGAAAAATGACCCATAAGGAGGGGGATCTGTAGTCTGGTATTACTTTAGAATGAAAGTTTGGTAGAGGTGATTAAGTTTAGATTGGGACATTTTGGTTGCTTGCTCAAGTAAATTCCCAATGGAAATGGGAAGGAGGGCTTGACTTGGGTGAAATTGGAGCATTTCATTGATTGATTCAATGGTTATTATGAAGAGGACTGTTTGGTTGGGAGACATGACTGCTTTGCAGTTAGGGTCATAATTGGCATGGCACTGATGAATTAATCTGGAAAAACATGCACAGAGGGTAGAAAGTACATTGGGAGATTGGATTCCCACAGCCCCATGACATCATATCCATTTAAGTAGTTATCTCTACATTGACAAAAGACTTTAAGGTGATTTTTATTAGTGGTTAAGTCTTTTATTTGGAATTCCTTATCTACGAGAGGCAGATAATTTAAATCTCGATGAGGAGCATTAATGGGTGTAACATTCAGAGATACCAGGGTTTTCAGTTCTGGTTCTCATGGATTCAGAAAGGAGACTGAGGTTTTCTTTGTGAAATGGGAAAAACAGAGGGTTTGGGGACTTTAATGATAAAAATAATAACAAAATTATGGCGAATTTGGGCCTTTTTAGTCAATTTACAGTGGAAAACAAGTATTTGCAGGGTTTTTTTTCGGGAATTTAATAAATACCGGCTTTTTAGAGGACGGGTAACGAAATGAAAGTACTAGGTGCGGCTGAATGACTCTGGACGGCTTCAACTACAAATTTTGGAGCAAGTTGGCAAATGCAAGTTTAAGCTAGTTGACCTCGATGTTTGTTTGCATGGGCATACAGGTTCACAAAATAAAATAATGAAAATGACTTTTTTTGTTTTATGTACAAAGTCAAGGGTTGGTGGGTTTTGGGATTAGGATAGGTGACGACAACGGGGAACGACATGATGTTTTGTCATTTAGCTAGAAGTCGGTAAGTGGTTTATATCGTACCACTTATGGGGAGGTGCGATATTTAGCCTGGAGTCAGCGATTCCATAGAACAGTTGATGCGTGGCAAGGGTACTGTACATGAACCCGCTTTGTGACCGCACAATAACATGCGGTCACAAAGGGTCGTGCAATATGTATAATAGCCATTGGATCTCGAGGACTCGATCATACAATTGACGAGGTTATAAAGTGATAGAGGTTTATGCAGGTGGGTCCAATATAATTAAAGATTATATAATCATATTGGGAGCAGTGGGATTGGCTGGTGAGGCTATTAATTCACCATGAGGGTTAATTAATCCCATTTTAATATAGTGGGGGGTTAAGGTTGTTAATTAGTTACTGATTAACTAATCAATCCCTTTTTAACATCTATTATGGTTATATTTTAACCGAAGGGGCGGGATATATAGTTTTTTCGGATATTTTACATAATTAAAATAATACGGGAATGGGTAGATTTTTATAGGAGAGTTATATATTAATAAGTTTAGTAGTTAATATGATTTTTAAATGGAAAAATCTAAGTATAAAACATTTGAGGTGTGTATTTAAACTTAGGCTAAAGTGAGAGAAAGGGTTTTTGTGGAAATATTTTAATTTTCCTAAGTAAAATAGGATTTTACTTAGGAAAAAACTTATCAAGGGGAATGAATGATTTATGAAGGGGTATGCTTATTGATGAATGGATTTAAGTACTTAGGCATTATAAATTATTGGGCCAAGGGTCCGGTCCCTCCAGAAGTCAAAGAAATACTCTGAGCCCCTCTAATTTGATAGATACCTTAGTACTTAGGGAAAATTAGTGAAAATTTAGGGAAAATGAATAGGGGAGTTAATTATTCTGACTTTTCTTTCTTGATATGCCTTTCATGTACTGGATGCCTTTGCCTTATGACAAAAATAAAAGATTTACACACTTGAACACCATCATTTACCACATGTTATTCTGCAACCATCATCTACTTACCCTACCTACTTAACCTAGCATTTTTACTTCTTTATTAGGGTGCACTTAGATTGGAAAACCCTTTTCAAACTTTCTTTTCTTTTACATGGTAATGCCTATCTAAGTCCACACTTATTACATCCAAGGGCTCAGATTAAACTGTTGAGCTCCTTTTTCGCTCTACTTATCTATTTATCTGCCAAGATTACACTGTTTGGTCAGATCTTATTCTCTATTTCTTCAACATGAAATTGAAAAATGAATTAGCCAAGCTTAAACTATTTGACTATTCATAAATTATGGCATAAGTGACATACTGCACACAATTGTTTATTTGCTTTCATTTTTTGACCATCTTTTTATTCTTTTCACCCTTTGATTTTTCTTTTAGGGTATACCCTCTTTATAATATCTATAATATATATATATATATTATATGATATATATTATTATTTTACAAATATGGAAACCTTTGCAACAAGTAAAGGTATGAACATATTACATAGCTCATCAAATAAATCATTATAAATGACACCTATTGGTATAGGGGCATAACAACATGCTCGCTTGATTTATTGCTTATTTCTCACTTGAAGAATAGAATACTAGAATTCACACTCATTTGATGATGATTGCTTGCTAGATGACTTGCTTGAATTTGCTTGATTGATTACTGACACTTTGTGTTTTCATGAATGTACTGACTGGATATGTTGATTTTAGAAGAGGAAGGGTGTTGAACACTGTCGAAAATGCACCTAAGAGATAAATGATTCGTAGGTAGTCTTGTCAAAACATCAATCTGTTAAGATTCCATTAAATTTTCATTATTAGGTGTCAGCTAGGAGTCATTTCTTAAGCAAGCCGCCATCCAAAACTCATAATTCGAATTTAGGGGTCATCATTATAAGAAATTTCAAATTCGAAAGTGCTGGCTAGTTTCTTTTTACAGTTTGCATGCAAACCCTCAAACAGATTGTTTTTCGAATGGTAAGCTTATGGTAATTTCTTACCAAGGTTTATCTCATCCATAATTCAAGCAAGGCTGACCACCATAAGAAAGCAAGGCTGATCAACAAAATTTCAAGCGAGGCTAGTTTTCTACAGGAATTCAGAAGCAAAGATGATAGAAGAGAAGAAACGTCATAGGTTTGGTCATTGTTTAAGAATAAAGCCTAAAAGCACCAAGGTCTTAGTCATAGATAAATTAGTTGTAGACGCCTTCAAGAAAGCAGGATCTTGGAAGTTTTCTAAAAAATTGCAGGGAGGACATACTTAGGTGACAAAGGAGTTTGCACTACATTTCACTAGCTCAAGCACAAAGATTGGAATCCTAAACTTGCAAATTTCTCCGAAGATCATAACTTTGGTGATAGAGATTCCTAGGGGGCAAGATGTATGGTTAAAAAACTTTAGATTTCACATGGAACCATGTAAAGTGTTTCTAAATCTAGAGTTTGCATAAATATACTTAACCAAGGAAATTCCAAGGAACTACGTCAAAAACACCTATGCCAACTTGCTCTTCAACATTCAACGTTATTTTACCTGTGAGGGCAGATATCATAAGGTTTATTCATATCATTTTAGAATCCTGTTACATTTTACTAGTATGATTTCTTTATATTTTCCTTTCTTCTGTATCAAAGTATAGCTAAGATGGTAGATAAAGTGCAAATGAAATATGAAGGACATGAAACTTCCCTATTTCATCATGGTCTAATTAAACTAATAGTTTTACATGAACTTAAAAGGATCAACAAAGAATGGTCTTCATTTTTGTTTCTATGTGGTTTTGGAGTGGAATATCTGTAGGTTTTAACCCCGTACAGAAATTACCTGCATATGAATTCTAAATCATAGGAAAAAATAAAAATGTGAGAGCATAACACATAAAACACATATACACAGAGATTTCCCATTGGATCTCAAAACTGAGACTACCAGCTTGATTTTTCATTATATTCCTTTCAATGTTACAATACATATTTATACATGCCGAAGCATCCAATACCATGGACCGAAAACCATCGCGTCCAAAACGATGGACCGAAAAACCATAGGTAGGCTCGCCCAACCTAATATAGGGTCCAAAAAAAAAAATTTCTCGGGACGCTGCCCCGAACCCCGTAGAGGGGGGCTACTCGCCGCCCTCAAACCCCTCTGTGACCCCCTCGCTGTGCAATCGACGCAACGAAGGGGGGGCTTCGCCCCCCCTCTAACCCCCCGATTCACTACATAGGTTAGTCGTGGAAAGAATATAACACAACCCAACAAGAGGATCATAGCGAAACCACGGTATGGTCGCAACCATCCAATAATGAGAAGGATCACATATGATAACTCATGGTCTGGTCGTAGCCAACCATCTAATAGAGAAATGCATATCAACATAATCATGTCACATCACTCTGCAACTTAGACTTTTGTGATCTGAGTCCAAGGTCTTGTGCTCCAACACGACCCGATCAAAGTATAGATTCTAACACATGAATAGATGTGTTGACGTCGAACATGCTAGAAAGTCACTTGATTACTACTAGATGATGTAAATTGTTAACAAGCACGAGAAAAACCACCAATAACGAAAATGGTCCTCAAGGTAATATCAACACAATCCATGGAATGTGAATAGAGGAACTGAAGTCAAACACCCATGAAATCACTCGATCAATAGTTAATGTGTGAACTTGTCGATGAGTGTGAAGAACTTTCCATTAAGGCATGCAAGCTCTAAGGTACCAGAAAGGGGTCTCTTGGTCAACTTCCTAGATAATGAGTTGAAGTCAATGGAAAGTGACCATGTCGAAGGAGGGCCATAATTAATCCTACATCATCGACATGAGACGAAAGGATGCAAAATGATTTTGGATAATACAAAGAATCAGAGGTAAGTGTAACTGCAGAAGGACAACTATTGAACATATCGGTGACACAACTGGACGTTTGGCAGCTTTTGGATCCATAGGATTGGTGGTCATAATGATGTGGCAAAGATAAAATGGAAGGAAAAAATAATGGACCAAACCCAAGAAGGTCGACGATACAAAGGAGGATGTCCCAACCTGACATGAAGCAAAGAGTGTCATGTTCAAGAGTGAGCTACCGGCACAACTGATAGATTTCCAAATATTCCCCCACCATTTCTGGCAGGTGCCCCAATTATTTTTTAATCGCAAGCTTGAAGGGGATAGCATATGCTTGCACTGTAAGTTCATCCTTCAGATGAATCCGACCTAGTAAGTTTAACGAACCCTAGGAAGGAAAATCTCATGTTCGTCATGGTGATGAATCCGATGTTGTTTAATAGTTTAACGAGTCCGACAAAGGTGTAACTCAATATATTTTTCATGTTTAGAGAGTTTGAAAAAGACACGTAAAATAAAACTCCACATAGTCCCTTTTCATACATTTGTGTCTCTTGAGCCCGAAAAGGTAGAAAACAATACTTGAGGGAACCTATTAACCATTTCAGTCAAGGAGTACCTTTTTCGTAAATAGTGCCTCCCAGCCCAAAGAAAAGGGTAAACTTATACTAGGTTCACGACGTTTTGCATCCGTTAACAAGTTCGAAATGACAAGGGCTCGACCATCTTTTCGCTTTTAAAGGGTCAGAAAAGAGCTCAAAGTGGACCCTAGTTTTTATTCTCTTTAACGAGTCAAAAAGGGAAAAAATAATTGGAAATCTTTTCATATGATTTTAATGAGTCAAGAAAAGAGCTGAAACATGACTCATCATCATCATCGAACATCTATCACCTGTCGCTACACAAGTAAGGTAAAGTGTATTATCGAGTCCTTAGGGAAAAATAGGTCAAAATATTTGCAAAAAACCTGATATTTTCATGAAAAAATGAATAAAAAGGGGGAAAGTAAATATATTTTTACCATTTACAATTTTACCTTTGTTGTGAAGAATGTTTACTCACTTTTTCCCTAATTGTTCCCGAGTAGATTGTAGGAGATCCAAGAGGTCAATCAGTGAGCCGTCAGTTCCAGGTAATAGCTGAAGCCCTTAGCTCCATTTTCATGTTCATTATTTTTTATTTTAGCCACCTTTTTAGATTTTTGAAGAGGTTTTTGAAATTTTTTTGCCCTCAATTGGTGCGATTTCCAGGCATGGAATCGCGTCGGCCGAGGGTGATTAACAAAGCCATCCATGCCAATTAGCACAACTATTTTTAAAATAGGCGTACCAGCACCGTGGATAGGGAAAACCCCTAGTTTCTCAAAAATTGATCATTGAAACTTAAATTTTATGTGCCAAGGATGATTATTGACTCAAAATTAATGGCTTTTGCAGGAGAGAATCAATGAACATGGTGGACTGGAAAGATCAAGATCATGAAGATTTTGACACCTAAGAAATGGATGACCCAAATTGCCTGGAGGCTTTGAGGGCTTGCGAGCTCCTCAAATTCTTTCTTACACCAGGGATGCGGGCCTAGCCTGATTTGCTTTAGTACCTGATTAGTCTTTGGGACATTAATCGGGAGATCTTTATCATTGGCGACTAGGAGCTGGAGTTGGAAAATTCAGATATATACTTCATCACTAGACTGTCTCGCAAAGGGGAGCCAATGAACTTGTATGGGTCACATCCGATTGGGGCAAGCATTTTTTCCTTACTTGCCGAACACGGCCTTGAGGTCCTGAAATCCAAGAGTGGGAAGATAGAGATTTGAGACTGAGGATGATTCTGTTGACTATCAACAGAGTGGTAGGGACCTAGGAAAAACATGAGACTAACAAGTCAAAGTTCCTTTATGCTATTGACTGTACAACTCCTACGATATTCAACCGAGAAAAGGCCATGAAGATGAACATCAAGTGCCAGCTGTCTAAAGCTAAGGCAGGAAATCTGAAGCAATTTGGCTTTGGATCGATGCTTGTGACCTTCTTCCTGGAATGATTACCACTGTTCCAGTATCAATTGACTGAGGTAGATCCTCCTATCCCATGCAATCCATGGATGGCCCACTAGGGTTGTTTTATGCCCAGGATCACTAGGGGTCAACAAATTTTATATCGACCTGCATTCTTTTCATGGCTATAATGACAGAAGATCATCATGGAGGACTGGCCATACAATGGCACTGATTTCTGAGGAGATCCAGACATGCCCTTACTATATGGAGAGGACTTCGATGACGAAGGTATAAAACCAAAATTTTTAATTTTGAGATTTTTTAATTGTTTTTGGTATATATGTGCTTATAACATTTCTCTTGTTAATGCAGACATTGGACGAGAGCAGCCTGCTAGAATTTCCCCAATAGTCAAGTGCGTCCCCTGCCCTATCGATGTTGTCACTCCTTATCAGGAGGGGAGTGACAATGAGGAGGAGATCACGAGGAACCTTGAGGGGTTGACTCGTGGTATCCTGGAGTATGCTTGGGTAGGAAACATTCCTTGTCAGTACCAGAGACACATGCTGGGAGTGGGAGCGGATCCACCGATTGCTGACTCATGTTGCACGAGCCATATCATGCTACCATGATCACCATGCTGATTATTTCCTAGGTTTAGCACTTACATATTTTTTGAGGCTTGCAAGCCGCTAATGTTATTTTAGACACACATATTATTTTTTGGGGTTCTGATGTATCAAACATTATCACCATATATATGCACACACACACACACACACACACACACAAAAACATATATATACATATATATGTTGTATTTTAATTTCTACTATGGTACACATGTTTTTTTTTTTTACATGTTTCGTAAATGTATGTCCAACACATGATTAGCTAATGAATCTATTAATGTATTCATGCATCTAGGAATATGATGATATGTAATGTAATCAAAATGCCTTTCCAATAGACAAATACGGAGATACATTCTCAATATTTGAGGATTTTTAACAGAATATTTCCCATTGAGTTGAGGAACGACAAGCTATGAAGCCAGGTTGACAACCAGTTCTTTGATTCCCAGAGCAATGGATTCTGACAACAGTTCGATGACCACATTGTATTCAACAATGTTGTTGGTTGTGCAACCTAGACAGATACCTTGAAGGTCAATCAACTCACCATTAGTGTCATAAATAGCCCATGCCATAGATGATAGGTTTCAGGTACTATGACAAGCATCATCAGTAAAACCAACGTGAGGAGTCGTAGATATCTGCAAAGCAAAAAAAGCATAGTAAACAAGAAAGTTGTTTAAAAACTATCACACAAAATCACACTGTACAAAAAAGAATCACACACTAATGTACACAAGTAACCATGCAAGATGACCTAAGCACAGTACTTCTTGAGTTAAAGCTTGTTTCGGGGCTTATCGAGAGGATTTCCTTCATAATTAATAAGCTCATAGGCTCCTTTCTACAAAATGCATTTCACGATGTAGGGTCGATGCCACATAGGTGCGAACTTTCTTGCCCCCAGCTTATCATTAGCTTGGTCATATAGTAAGATCAAATCACCCTCAGGAAACACATGAGGGGAGACCGACTGATCAAAATAGGATTTGACCCATTTCTTTTGTGCTTCAATGACCAAGGAAGCAAGACGATGAGTCTAATCCAGTCGTGATAAATATAAGAGGCGTTCCTCTTGAGGTGACATTTTGGGGAGGAGTTAAACAAATAACTTGAGTGAAGGAATCTTGCATTTGATCGGGAATGTTGCTTCTAGACCATAGACCAGCTAGAATGGTGTGATACTAGGTGCATCTTTGGTTGAGGTTCGGTAGGCCCACAAAGCTGAAAAAAGCATGAGATGCCAATTTGACTTGTTTATCCCAATAGTACACTGAAGCATTGTGACCAAGACCTTGTTCATGGCTTCAACTTGGCCATTGGCTTGAGGGTAATATGGGGTTGAGCCATTATGTCACAAGCCCAATGCATATGTCAGCCTAGCCATCATGTAATCTCTGAAGTAGGAGCCATGGTTTGTGATAATGCCTTGGGGTACACCAAACCTGGAAATAACATGGTTGAAAAGAAATTGAGTCACCATCTTACCATCTAAAGAATATGTAGGCATCACTTCTACCCATTTGGTGAAATAATCCACAGCAATGATAATATAGCCATGTCCCCCATCCAAACGAGGGTTACATGTCATATAATCGATGCCCTATTTGGCAAAGGGACCAACGATAATGATGGGGTGTAGGTGAGTGGGTGGGGCGCACATCTTGTGTTGGTAAATTTGGCAGTCATGGCACTTTGCGAAATCATTGAGAAATATTTCAGCTTCCTTGATCGTAAGACATCGGCGAAGAAAAAAATCGACACCGACACGATATAAAGCATCACCAATAATATTGTAGGGTTGGGAGTGATGCCAAATCCTTTGGCGATAATCCTTGGTCAATGCAGATTGAAATGTGGACGTTTAGAGATACACGATGATATCACCGTACCACGGATCAAGGGAGCTAATTAGGAAACGAGTCTCATCTAGAAGCTATTCATCTACACTAGCAGGGAGAGCCTTGGAGGGAAGGGAACAAATCAATTTGGCAAAAATAAGTGACTTCCTATATTTGGCTATAATGAAGACCAAATCGAATTCTTGCAGGATTACGATCTATTTAGAATACTTTCCCCCCAGCAACCGACGAGTCAAGATATAGGTCATGGGGTTGCATTCAAAAATCACTGTTTTCATGCACAAAAGGATATAGTGTCCAAAGCATTGAATAGCCTGAACGACAGCCAAAGACAACTTCTCGACATGTGCATAACACGTTTCAGTGTTGAGGAGAATCCAACTAAGGTAGTACATTACATGTTCATTGCCTTCATTGTCTTCTTGGACCAAAACCATAGCAATGGTGCTAGGGGCCGTGGGTTAGGTAAAGGAAGTAATCTCGATAATAGTCCAGCGGGTGTAATAGAGGAGATTTTATGAGGATGGCCTTGAGATCATCAAAGGATTTTTGGGCCACCTCGTCCCATATAAAGGGTGCTCCTTGTTTGATAAATCGGGTAAATATTTTGGATAGCCCAACATAGTTGGGTATAAAACGATGGAGAAAGTTGGCTTTTCCTTGCAGGCTCTGGAGTTCATGCAGTGAGGATGGACAGGGTAAATTTACAACAGCCTCAACTTTTAGTGGATCCAGGTGAATACCTTCCTTGGAAATGATGAAGCCGAGGAGTCATCTTGATTCTATGCAGAAAACACATTTGTGCAGATTTAATCAAATGTTATAATGCCTACAATGCAGAAAAATCTACCGAAGATGATTTGGGTGCTCTTGGAACTTACGAGAATGAGCGGGAAGGTCATCCAAATAAGGCTGGACAATGTTTCGAATGTCATGAAACGCATAGGACATTGCCCACTGAAATGCCGCTCCAACATTTTTGAGGCCAAAAGGGAGCTTCTTGTACGTGAACGTACCCCATGGAAAGGTAAAGGTTGTCTTTTCTTGACCAGCTGGTGTAATGTTGATCTAGTTATAACCAGAAAAACCATCCATAAAGGAAAAGATCTCGCTCCCTGCACATTCATCAATGATTTGATCATTGAATGGAGTAGGATAGTTGTCTTTAGGATAGGCACGATTGAGATCTCGATAATCTATGCAAACGTGGATGATGTCCTGTTTAGTCACTCGGACAATATTAGACACCCAGTCTGTAAGGGGGATGGGATAGATGAACCCAACTTTGAGAAGCTTTTCAACTTCACCCTTAATAGTGAAGACCTTCCTAGGGTGCACCAGGTGAAGTTTGTTGGCAAATGGGCTTTGCGTGCAGATACATTGGTATTTTGTGCACCATAATACTAGGATCAGTGCCAGGCATTTCTTCGTAGGACCACACAAACAAATCATGAAATTCCTGAAATAGATGAGTATATGTCTTGATCTCATCCCGAGAATAGGATACCTCAATATGAATGTGTTCAATGATATTGGGTTTGATAGATATGTTAATCAACATCATTTGGGTAATATTACCCAGATTTCCTTTTGACCATACGTCATGAGTAACAATCGATGGCAAAAAAGGAGAAGAGGACTTTTTGAAAATGGTAGACATGACTGCCAAGAAAGGCAAGAACGAGGAGCACTCATCGATCCAAGGTGGTTCATTGAGAGACATGACTTGCATGATACCTTCATCAGTAAGGAAGGTCTTGGCTGAGGGATTAGACGATTCCAAAGTGCAAAGCCATAGGGATTGAAAGTACATATCAAAAGAGGTCTTATACATAGAAGAAATAGAGGATGCAGAGCTCGAAGCCAAAATAATTTCCATTTAATTGACTTCGGTGGGACTAAGTAGCATAACCTCGCCCCAGGTATCAACAAGATCTAGTGCAGGTATGACCCAAGGATCGGATTTAACAGAGATCATGTTGACAGAGGAAACATGAGGAGGTGGAAGTGGAAAAATTCCCATTAACGCAGAATCTTTGAAGAGACCTACCCCCACACTCTCATAGGGAGCACCAGTGTGCTTAACATACAAAACATTTCCATCAAAGGAGGAAGAGGCAACGAAAGATAACTCGTTGATGGTGACAATCTTCCCTTGATCGGGAAAATGAATCACTCAAAATAAAGAGGATGCCATGGCATGCGTGGCTTGACTCCAACTTCGGCCGAGTAGAAGATTATAATTGAGATTGGCATCAACAATCTCTACTTTGACTTACATTGTCTTGCCTTCTAGGGTGATGGCAAGCTTAGGTAATACATTGAAGGATCATGAATCGCACCCATCGAAAGCTTCTAAAGTGTTCAAAGATTGGTTCAGTGTAGGAGAACCAATAGCCTTCCAACATGCAGTTGACATGATGCAGGTGGAAGCACCTTCATCGATGACAGTTCAGTGGATGGTCTTCTCATTGATGATTACCTAAATAAAAAAGGCAATTTGATGAGGAAGCTGCAGAATATGGTTTTCTAAATCAAAACATATCAAATTGGAATCAGTGGGATCAATGCCCCCGATAGCTGACAACAAATATTTCCACTATGATGGGCAGCTTTGGAGTACCTTGAGAGCCGACATGGCTGATGGTGCCTGAGCCAAATCCTCAAGAATATTGTAGTGATGAGTAGCTCAGGTGTTGCGATTATACGAGGATTTTTGCAGTACACCTCGAGAGGGTGGCTGCATAGCAGAATCAGGGTTAGGGGGCTCAATATGCAAAGGGCCAGAACTTGGGATAAAAGAAAAAGGTGTAGCTTCTTTCTCTTTCCCAGCTGCTGGAGCAGGAGTTTGATAGTCCTTCGACCTAGTAGCCTCATTGATAGGTGTACTCATCATGAACACTTGAGATCCAGAGGAATAAGATTGGGGTTGGTCTACCATTTGGGTCTGCTAAGATGGAAATGGCTCTTTGAAGACAACAGGGGTCCCTTTGAGCAGGCGACTAACTTCAGATCATCGGGGACAATCCTTAGTGTAGTGATCTTTCTCACAAATGATGCAGGGATACTTAGGTTTACGTTGTGAAGATTTACTAGCAGCCAATTTGGGAGGACCCTATTTCAGGGCATCGACTTTAACTTTTCCTTTGCATTTCTTCTTTCCTTTCGAGGATTTGTCTACTGCCATAGACTAGACAGCATGGACCTTTGAGGTTTTACCAGGGCCAGGTGGATTTTGAGATGAACTATTAGGAACAACATTTAAGAGTGACTTGTGTTTGGAAGAAGTTTTAGCATGGGTCTGGGATACTGAACCAATAACTCCATCGACGAGAGGGACAATTGGTGACTTTTATGTTGCGGGATCAGATGATGGCCATAAAGGATTATGTAATAACTCATGCAAAGTTTCAGACTGAGAGTAAACTAGATCCAAGTACTAGGCACAAGCGATGGCCTGTTCTTCAGTGATGCATCCACCCATAGATATATCGTGAGAAATTGGGGCTACGAATGATTTGGTAAACCATTTAGTGAGCAACTGATCAAAAATCTTGATTTTGATCAGGCAATGTCTATGTCTCCATTCATGGATGTGATCAGAGATGTGTGTCGCAGTATCTTGCTTAAGAGATGTGAGAAAATAGGTACCAGTTTCTTAATGAACCGACAGTTGAAAATGCATGAGGAAAGCAATGGTTAAAGAGTTAAAGTCATGGTAAGTACTTCGAGGTAGCTCGATGTACAATTTTGCTACAGAACCCGTGAGGGTTCGTTGGAAAACAAGGAGACGAATGGAATCATCCACATATGAGTTTGACGCACACCACAGGTGATATGTCATCACATGGGCCTAAGGATCTTCCTTAGCTTTCCCATTGAACTTCGTGTAATCACTTGGTATCTTGGATGACACGGGAGGCCAGTACGATGAATGAAGGATTGGATCATTCGTTAGGCAAGATACATCTGGAAACTCAATTTTAGCCAAGAAAGTCAATTGGGTGTTAAAAGGCATAGGAGGTCAATAAGTGGGCCCATAGGTGGGAGCCCATCCCTGCTGATAAGGGTTTTGGTCCAACAGTGGAGGATTTTGGCCATATGGCATTTGAGGCTGCCCCCATTACAGATTAGCTTGACCATAGGGAGGATTTTGACCTTGAATACCTTGGAACTGTCCAGGCATAATTTTTTGATAAGAAATGTACGGGTTCAAAGGTTGTTGAGCCTATTGATCCTGGACATATGGATATGGGACCTGTTGTCCTTGAACATACGGTTGATGAACCTGTTGTTCCTAAACAAGAGGATTTTTGACCTGCAGTCCTTGGGCATAAGGTTGATACGCTTTTTTCCCTTGGACATAGGGATATTGTATCCGATTCCCTTGGTTGACAGGATTCTAAATCCGTTGACCTAGGACATGAGGATTTTGAGCTTGCTATTACAGGACTTGACCTTAACCCTACCCCTTCAAGGGTTGACCTTGTTGATATGTGTACAAGGGTTGCTACTATCTTGGTTGGTTTTTGTTGTTCTGAGGGTTAACCTTGTGGCTGTAAGATTTGTCCTTGGGGCTACAGAGGTTGACCTTGTCACGACATGGGTTGTGAGGTGTGTGGAGCATATTGCATCTGCTACTGTGTAGTTTGTAGCAAATGTTGCAAGGGCTGACCTTGCGGTTGTTGTAGTTAACCTTACTGTGGGATCATTTGCCCTTGATGTTGCACAAAGAGCCCTTGTTGCAACAAAGTTTTCCCTTGCGGTAACAAAGGTTTCCCTTGTTATTGTAGAGACTGTCCTTGTTGTTGCAAGGGTACTTGAATAGTTCCTAGGAAATTACTGAACTAAATCTGGCCACAGCCAGGCTCGATGTACTACCCAGATTGGAGGGTGTAATGTTGATTAACCATTCCTCGAGAACCATATGGAATGTAAGGACTTTGGTTTTGGACCTGATCCCCATAGGGTTGCTGATACTAAACATTACTCGATCCAGATGAACCAATGTGATTTTGAACCTATTGGTGCTGGACATTAGTTGATCTATTAGGATTAACAGGGTTATAAATAATACCAGAAGAAGGTTGGTTTATACCAAGCATGTGAGCATATGAGCCACTCACATTAGTGGCACCTGACACCATAGAAACATTCAGGTTCTTCCCCCCAAGAAGTCAGACAACCTAGCCACTAACTAGCGGGACGGAGGAACTTACAGAGACAATCTTTGAAACTGCCAGTTATGCCTCACGGGTAACTGGGATCGACGATACAAGAGTATTCAAAATGGTGGGTTGCACCGAGACTGAGGTAACACCCTCTTGGGAAGTCGTGTTTGTAATGAATGGACCTAAAGTAGTCTTGGCGCTTGAGGCCCAAACAAGATTATGGTAAAGTGATGAGGCACTAGGTGTACCTAAAATCAACTACTCAATCAAATGCAAATAATCAAGCAACTAAAAACAAAATGATCTTTCACTAACTTACTTTTTCAAAAAATAAACTAATGAAAAATGCATTCCAATTCTTAATTTCCTGATAAGAACTTATCTATTAGTCCTTTGAAAAGAAAACAAGTTCTCTTCCTTTTTTCAAATGACGATGCAATCCTAGTCTTTCAATGTCGCAAGTTATCGTAAGGTAATGATGCAATAGGCTAGAATTTCATACCCTTTCATGAAAACATGAAACAAAATTTTCGCATATTAATCTTTTAGTGAAAAATTTCTCGAGACAATAAGCTCTCCAAGCAAATGAACATGTGAAAAAAGAAACTCATTCAGACTAATGAAACACCGAATTTACCAATCACAAGACTAACAATGTAATCTATGACGGAAAAGAAATGTTTAAGCAATCAAAAAAAAACTTTTCAAACTTGTGCAATGGAGGTCAAAGTTGTAAAAGGACTAAAAACAAAATGCAAAGAGTAAGTGTACCTACAACCCAACTTACTGAGTTTGCAAACTGCTGAATGGAAAACTAACTAGATGCCCTATTGTCTTTGGCCACTCAATGACTCAATCAATCAAGTGGAAAGATGATAAGCTAACAAGAAAACAAAACCAATTGAAAAGTAGCTTTCTAATCAGGGAGAAAATGGTCCAAAAGGCTTACGGGGTCAAAACCACAAGAGTAGAACAAACTGGTCAAGATTAGCGTCAAGCCCTAATATTCACTTACACGCATCCACATAACTACCTAACTAGAAATAAGTGCCAGAGGCTGCTTGGCGTGACTGTTTCTTAGCAACTCGTGTTGGTTAGTTCAACTATTAGTGGATTAAGCACGTTGATCAAGGGAGATAAGGCAAAAAAAAAATAAAAAAATTGAAATAGGGACTAGATCTGTTACTATGAATTATAGACTTAGACCAGTAAGTAGGAGAAAGGAAATAGAACCAAAGGGAAAAATTGGAACTAGAAAATTTCTCACGAAATCATGAAATCCAAGACAAAAAAAAAGGATTGGGATTCCCAAGCGGAGTTGCCAATTTGTGGTGAAGTAAAATTATAAGTGCAGACATGAATGAATTCCTCTAGCCCAATGATGGGCCTAGCCATACTAGATACATTATATGGATGATTTACTTAGCTTAGAACCAATTAAGAGGGCCTACTTCTTAGTCCGCTTATCCTATTTGATGATGTCTTTGCTTGCTCACTCCAGCTATCTCTCGCTTCCTTCTTCAAGCACTTGAAACAAGTAAAGAACAACAAACAAAAAATGTGAAAATAGACAAATTTTAATTCAACCTACTTAACAAGTCAAGAAACATTAAGCCATGAATATGTAAGATGACAAAACATGTAGGAAATCAATCGATAGTTGCATATATTAATATCAAAGAGAGATTATAACCTTTTGTCTTGACGTTGTAGTCCTCCTCTGACAAGACCAAGTTCCCACACACTTCTGCTAGCATTCCATGATGGCCTCAATCAATAATAGTTTTAAGGCTCTTCCCTTTAGGCTTCACTCCAAACCAAATCACACTTCTCTCTCACACAACTAGATAGCTACAACTAGTAATAGCTTGGTGTCTACTCCAAACCAAAATAGCATAAGCACACCAACATCAACACTAGCTTGTGCTTGGGAAGAAGGGAGGTTCATATAGGAAAAGTGGATGGGAGATAGATCCTCTTCTCATGGGAGAAGGGCTTATCCCTTTAGGTAGTTCCATCATTATAGGGGAACGGAGCCCAAACTGACATCGTCAACCCCATCTGGCCAAACCATTTACCATACTTCCATTAAGAAGATTCTCGATCTAGAAGCTTTAGCTCCTAATTTAAAAAAAATTCCATAACAGGACTTGTGTGACTAAGACACAGCTCAATCACTCTGGTTGGCATGAGGAGTAGTGATAATCTTTGCACATCAGTGCGCGGGAGACAAAGGTCATTAGCGTCAGTCTTGTAAACTGGGCAAAACAGAAGTTTCATGGGAAATGGTGCAAAAGGGAATTTATCTACTCATGAAGAGGGACACAATGGGAGTTTCTCCATCAAGGTAAAGCATGCGGGGTTAACTGTAAAGGTCCTCTAGGATCAAGGAATGGGAAGTACAGGGACAATGAAAAAATGTTGTGTAACAACTACTGAGGCTAGATTCTAGGAGAAGCGACTCACACCGTAAACATGACCAATATATGGTGTGGATGATGGAGGCATCTAAAAGGTACAAAAGACAATGGATGAGATGATGCAATATACCTAACTTCATGGAAGAAATAAAGACACACAAATCAAAGGAATGTGCTATGAGTGACATTTGTTGAGGTAGAGCGCACTAGGAGAATTATGAAGGAAATGGCTTTCAAAATCCTCCAAAAATATGCCCCCTTGCCTAGGTACAAGGGTAATCAAGGGTAGACATAGCTTCCATGATTTCCTCATCGAAAGGGAAGATGGGCAGACAAGAGGAATACTAACTACATGATGTGGTAGCAGTACTTGGTGCATCAACCTGAGAAAGAAGGTTCACATACGCATCATCTAGACTGGTAGATGATGAGCTAGTAGATGGAGGATCTACAAATGTTGAGATGACCTGCGGTGTCCATCATCTCGACATCGAGGGAAGGGATCACAATGGTGGGACTAGAGTCCCCCTGTTCTGGTTGACTAGGGGTACTATAATCCACATGTAGAGTAGGGGTTCAACTACGAGTGGCCTCATATTCATGAAGTGCTTCAAGACAATCGTAAAATTCATCGAGATGACGGGAAAATGGGAATAGTGACCATGATGATCATAGTGGGAACAAAGGTGGTTTGTGCGCAACATTCTAATTTTCTTTGGTGCACCTGGAAAGTTAACATGGACTTTAGGGATATTTGACTCAAGGAATGTTTCATGAACCAAAGGTTTGAGTTGAGGAAGCTCGGGAAAATTATTGGTGGTGTGCCCAACAACTTTACACAAAGCACATGAAGGTGACAAATTTGGGGCCTTAGGGGCTAGAGGAGCTTAGGGAGCCTTATCCTTCGGTTCTTTCCTCTTATATTCCCCCCCTTGTCCAGATTCTTGCGCAATAGGAGAAGGTTCTTGTTGGGGTTGTGATGGAACTCAAGTAGCGACAGGGGCCATAGGCACTGGTTGAACTGGGGTTAAAGCATGATAAGGTCTTCACTAACTAGGAGGAATTCTTGCAAGGGGATGAATGTACCATACTGGGATCCCAAAAGTCATGTTAGGAAGGACTAGGGAAGCCATGATAGGGACATAAAATACTCCCATAGGGGGGAATAAGAAAGGTATCTGGCTTGTAGGGTAATGTCATGGCAGAATAGCTCCTGTATGATTTAGGCATGGAGGAATAGTTCCTAGTGGAAACATAAGAGAGGCACCCACAAACGGAGGAGGTCTTGGTGGGGTGGATCCAGAGGGCTCAACTAGGATGACAACAACAAGTGCTAAGGAGCTGGTTGTTTATTGGATGTACCAAAGTTTTTGAGAGCATCCCATGATGCTTGTAACATGAAAATTCTCAGAGAGTTATCTCTGATATGGGAGGGGAAGGACCAGGGAAAGCACCCAAGAATGAGGAAAATTTATATACTCCAGCTCAAACATCGATGAGGGGAGTTGAAGATCACTTATCTGACATTGACAATATAATGGACTCGGGTGAGGTCATGGATGCTAGCTCGTAGTAAGTAAATTGAGCGATGGTAATGATATTCCCTTCACGGGGGAAGCACATCTTATAGAACACTGCAAATGTGATGACTGACATGGAATATGTGTAAATACGAGCTAAGAGAATGTTGTGATACAAAGAGGCATCAACAACCTCAATGTCGACATGGACAATCTATCCCTCGAGGGTCACTGGACAATTGTGGTACATGCCAAGGGGCTTGGAGGAGTGTTTGTCCCAAGAATGCAAAGTGATGGGGAAGGGGGACAACTCAAGTGACTTAAGTTGTTTTCAAATAGCAGTGGAAATCACACATGTGGATGCACCTTCATGAATAATGGATCGTGAGATGATGGCATTACGGACCCATACTTGTATCTAGAAAAAACGGATGAAAGCAATGGGGTTTGTTTTGATGTATTAATAGGGAAGACAATCAGATGATTGTCAGAAGAATCTACTGCACCCAATGTATTTAGTATATATTTCTTTTTATATGGGCATGACTGGAGGACTTCCATCATCGACATGGCAGTAGGTGACTTTTCCAAGTCATCTGCTATATTGTATGTCTGGGCAACTCGATTAAAATATGCATTACAACATAATGGTCCCTTTGGGATCTTAATAATGGCCTCAAATTTAGGTTGAGGGAACTGTAACAGACCATTTGGTGTTGTAAGAGGCTTAGAAGATGCTTTGGTTTTGGACTCAGTAGTAGACAAATTCGATGGCTTGTCATATTGACATGACCGAGTTTGCAGGTTGATATTGGAGGGATTAACCTCATCAAAATTCATAATAAGGATTAGGTAGTCATTGGGACCAAAAGCTTTGGGAGGATGGGCTACCTCACCTGGATGAGGTTGAGGAGGTAAAAACCCTTGTTGAGGGAAAGGATTTGTAAGAACTATCGGTTGAGATGGCATAGGATTATGAGGTGATTGTTGACCTCTAGAAGCTGCTTGAGATTCCCGCATTTGGTGGATATGGGGAAGAGAGGACACTCATGTGTATAATTGCCATGTACACCATAAAATTCACAAGGCCTATTCATGCGAACAACCTTGCTGTGCTTGGGTTGGCTACCCTGTTGTTGGTTGTTGGTGTTAGGCTAGTTCGCTTGGGATTGACTAGGTTGATAACCTTGAATACCCTAGTTACCCTTGTTACCCTTCCCCTTCTTATTTTTCTTTGAAATTTGGGGCTTGGTCGCACTCTATTGTGCAAACACTTGACCTTGAGGGGGCGGTGACTACTGGGGTTGAGGATGCATTGGAGGCTGTGGCATTAATGCTTGAGCAGGTGGAGTGCTTGGCTATGAATAAGTAGGCTCAACGGTTTGGCAGACGGGTTGGGGTCCTACAAACATGTTGTTGGTAGGAGGGGTACGAGTGTTAGAGGAATTGGTACCCTACTGCAGATAGCCATTGTTTTGCTGAGTATATGGTGAAGGGTGTCAAAGGGTTCCAACAATACCATCAACAGTGTGAGATACCCTCGGTGCATTTCCAGTTTTAGGATTAGGGAGGTCTAGAATGATGGCATAGACATAACCGGATTGCACATAAACTAGGTCATATCTTAGAGTGATTTGGAGAGCTTCTTCCTCGATCTAAGGAAAATGGGACAAGACATCTTTTCCAATGGGTGATAAAAGGCTCATAAGAAACCAATCTAGGTAGACACAGTCTTTGAAGGGAAGCGCACGACATGCACTCCTCCTTCGTTGCCACTCTTGAACATGGTCGGAAAGGCGAGTGGCAGAGGAATGATGGAAGGAGGTCAATAGCTCTGTACTAGTGTCATACTAGAGAGGTAACTGGAAATATGAAAGGAAAGCTTTAGCAAGCATCACGAAATAGAATGAGATGTGGAGGGCTAGACTACATAGCATTTTGCAATGTCTCCAATGAGCATGCGTTGGAATAGTTGAAGATGAACGGAGTCATCGGTAAAGGAGTTATTTGAACAACACACATGGAAGGATCAAACATGGTTGGTAGGATCCTCTCCATCATTACCCTCAAACTTTGGGATGTATGAGGGAAGCTTAGTCGTCATAGAAGGCCAACCAACATTATGGTGTATGGGGTCGTTTATCAATTGACTAAAATCTGGTACACTTAACTGAACCATAAAAGGGAGCATGGGGGCTACTGGAATGGTTCCTGAGACTATTTTTCTTGATGTGACTACTGGGATAGAACCTGAGCCAACACTAGGTTGGATTCGTGCACCAGCTATGGGTCTAGACATGGTGATGATATGCAGTGAAGGAGGCTCAGAATCAGATGAGGAATTAGATGAACCAGGAGAAGAGTCAGTGTGGGGATTCAGAGGGTTGTGAACTTGAACCCTATGGGGAGGGGTAATATGCCTGATTGGAAACTGGGGGTGAAGGCCTAATACTCTCTGCAACAAATTCCTTGGTGGCGCAATAGTGGTAAGACACACATGACATGAAAATGGTGAAGGGAGATCAATAATATGCCTTTGTCTCAATGAGGGGAGATAAATTCATAATGTTAAGTCTTGGCTTGGCAGTGTAAACCAAGTGCCCTTCGCTTAAGGTGTGCTTGTGTGTGCAAGTGTATTTATTGATTAAGCCCATATCATGTTTGTAAAAAAGAAAAAATCTTGCTGAAAATACACTGAAATTAACAACAAGAAATTAACAACAAAACAATTAACTAAACCCTACCCAAACTAGGTTTTCAAACATTATGCTAGTTGGTGGCTATATCGACAGAAAACACACTAACAAGGTCAAGAGATCTAATTTTCAGTGTGAATGGAGTCAATTGACGTTAAGTTGCTGGAAAGTGGTGCAGCAACAACAGAAAACCAGAGAGGAAGATTACTGGAAAAAGATAGGGGATCGGTGAAACACCTAGGGCAACTGATGAGACCCGAAGGCCAATGACCAAACAAGTTTTAATATGAAACTATGGATGGTGACAACCTATCTTCATAGATCTTAAACACAAGGGTACATATCTAGAAAATATGGTTGAAAGTGTTGCATAAACGCATACTATTCACCCAGCTAAACTCCTCCTATAAAGGTGGAGGTGTACTAGAAGCTCTAGGGGGGCTAAATTCCACTTTGACAAGTAAATCAGAGTCGATTAGAGCCTAAGAGGGATTATACAGAGGTCAGAAAACCCAGTAGACAACTCTCTGCAAAACCCAGAAACAAATCTGAGAAAAACCTGGAAACTTAAAAATCATAGGGACTGACCTGTTTTTCAGGTGGGATCACACTTTTTCCGTTGATAAGTGCACTTTAGCCTCCCTATTGCACTTTTTGGGCTAAAAAGTGTTATTTTTGATCCGTGAATCCTGGTCAGAAAATCTAAAAAAAAACTGTTGCCTTTGTCGCAGCTGGTTACTGTGACTTGTGGAAAAGACTAGAAAAATTGTAGAAGTCAGAAATTTAACTGATCTAGGGTTAAAAATATAGGAAACATAAAGAGACTCAAAAAAGGAGAAACCCTAAGCTTAAAACTGAAGGTCACCCAGGTTTCTGGATTTGAAGTATAAAACCCAGTGGAGTCACCAATTTTTTTGTAGTGTTTTCTTCTCAATGATGTACGAAAAGAACCCACTTAAGATTGTGGATGAGAAACAATCTCCACAATATAAATGGCTACTAGACATTGTATATCTGCAACAAATGATAGAAATAAAACATGCCAAAGTCCTTATATATGCCGCAATCATAGTTAAACAACAAAAATAAATAGTAATAACTCCAATCATCAAATGGAAACCAGATATACAAAGAATAGTTTTATTATAACACCTATGAAGTGAAAAAATAAATGTTGCCAATCCCCCTTTATGGGATGGGTTCTTGGCTATCGTCAAACAACTTTAGGTTGTGTAGAGTCTCTCTCCTCTATAATGTGTAAACCCAACAAAAATATGGTGTGTGACAATGAAAATAATCAGAGTTACAACAATGAAAATAATCAAAAGTGAATAATGAATGGAAAACCCTTCTATGTATAACAAAATATTGACTTATCCTCGAATAATGAGCAATAATAAAATATTATTAACGCCATTGTTGGAATAACCACATGGAATATTTTATTATGTTTGATTAGGAGGAAAAAAATATTTAAACTTTTATTTTGAAATAATAAATAAATAAATGATTTATTTATCATTTCAACAAATTAAATAAGGATTTATTTAATTATTCCTAAGGATTTAGTCAAATTTGGCAAAGAATAATAACTAATTAGTGATTAATTAATTATTCTTAGAGAAAAATAAGATAATTAATGATTTACCTATTTATCTTTCATGATTGGGTCAAATATGACAATGAATAATAATTGAACAATGGTTTAATTAATTATTCCTAAAGAAAATCAAATAAATTTATTTAATTATTCTTCATGGGTTTAACTATAAATTACTTAACAAAGTTGGTTTATTAAGTAATTTCTCATAGTGAAAGCAATTTTAGTATGGTAAAATTGGCTTTACATGGTGTACTTCGATCCATCTAGTAAAGTAGGCTAGATGATCAATATTTTGGTGATAACATTTCCAACTATGCCATCTATGGCATGAGATTCCGCCGACATGTTAGCAACACCGGGCTGAGGTAGATCAAGGATGATAGTGTAAAATAACCTGACTGGGCATAAATCAGATCAAATTTGAGAGCTATTTCGAGTGCTTCTTCCTTGGATTGAGGAAAGTGTGATGCGACATATTTTGCAATGGGGGCAAAAAAATATCTAAGAAATTAGTCCATGTAGACTTGGTCTTCGAAGCAAGGAGCTCTACACATACTCCTGCTTCCACCCCATTCCTGAACATGATCGGAAAGATAGGTGGCAGATGTTTGATGGAAAGAACACTACAACAAAAAATGTCATTGGTGAGGGTCATGCATATGATGGACCTTTAAGGTTCATCACCAATGTTGTATATGGTGATAGTCCTTAAGAAAACATTATTGTAAGTGCATATAGTGACGGTTCTTTGAGGTTTGTCACCAAATCCATTTTCAATCACTTTTGGTGAGGTTTGTTAAAGGCCCATCACTAATTTTCTCTTTGGTGACACTTCTAGTGACTATATTTCAATGTCCCTCACCAATGCTCTTTTTGGTTACTTTTGGTGACAGTTAAAAAATGTCCATCATCATTGATTATTCCAATGATTTTTTTATGACACTATATAACTATTGCTACATTTTTTCTTAAAAGATGATGATTAAGACCATTGTTATGGAGCCTTTTTCATTATGTTTCCAAGGCTATAATGCTTAGATTCAATCAAATTGTTAATAAGTAACTAGTGTGTATCATTTCCCTCAAGTAATGAGAATATAATTTTCCTATGAGTCAACACATGATGCATCTTTGTTAGGTTTATTATCTAGCAAATTCCCTTTAGATGAACTTCGACTAGTGTGTGTCAGAACCATATTATTTAATACATAATCAATCTCTGTCAATTTTATTAATGAGAGACCTACAACCCATCAATACTCGTAGCACACCTTTGACATGCTTTGGCACATACTAACATTCATTAGCACCTTGCATGTCTTGGAACATCTTTGTACCTAGAACATCTTTCCATGACTAGGATGGCCAAGAACATTTTGGCATGGCCTAGCACAACATAGCACCCCCTAACATAACTTAGCATGCCTTGTAGTCCCTAACATGCCTTGGAACACCTTGGCATTAATTGAAATACATTAGAACTTGGCATGTATTGGAACCTATTGTTAGTGCGACTAGCATTCCGCTTTTGAAAAAGGTAAAGCCTTAACTTATTAACCATATTATGTTTTCATTTGCTTTAACTTTATCTTGGTTCTATCTTTTGTTGCCTTGGCTCTCCATAACACATATTGGCACACCATGGGATGTCTTAGCACCTGACATTTCTTGGCATGCCTGATCACTATTTAGCACTTAGCACACCTTGGAACTCCCTAGATCACTCTGAAACTTCTTGATATGCACTGGTATTCCCTAGCACGCCTTACTACTTACTAGCATACCTTGTCACTCCCTCCTTGGCATGCCTAACACTCATTGAAACTCCCTGATATGCCCTCATATTCATTAATTTCCATGCATTTTGACCTAGTGCTCCCTTGTGTTTCTCTAGTTCTCCATAACACTTCTTGGCATGAATTGACACTCTCCGGCACACCTTAGCACTCTTCGATATTCCCTTCCAGTCCATGGCATGTGTAACACTCCCTGGCACACATTGGTACTTCGTACATGTTGGCACTTGGCAAGTCTTAGCATGGTTGGCATGCTTTGAGATGCCTTGGTATGCTTTGGCATGTGTTGGCATGGTTTAAAATTAAATTTATTTGAGACCAATTATTGGAAAGTAGGAGAGAAGTAACAAATGAATCTTTGGTACTTAGAATGCACTAACACTTGGCACTTGGCACCAATTGTCACATAGTATTGGTGTGCCTAACTTGCCCCTCTTGGAATTAATCAATCATGGTTAGTTCTGATAATAAGAGATAGCTAAGACTCCTCTACACTCCCTGGTATGTATTGGAACTTACAATGTAATGGCACACACTATCATGCCTTGGAACCTAGTATTATTCCTTGGAACATCTTAACATGACTAGTATGCCTAACAATATATTAACATAACCTAGCACTCCCTATCATGTGTTGGCACACCTTGTTACTCCTAGTTGTCATTCCCTCGTACTCTTGGGCATGCATTGACACACATTGTTACTTGAAAGGTGTTGGCACTTGGCATGTATTGGCACCTAGTATCGGTGTGCCTAGCATACCCCTCTCGAAAAAAGTGAATTCCTAACTTATTAAACCTCTTATGTGTCTATTTCCTTGCATTTTAAGTTGGTTCTCCCTTTTTTTTCCCTAACACTCCCTAGAATGCATTGGCACACCTTGACACCTAACACATATTAGCATCCCTTAGCACCTGACACATCTTGTCACACCTTGACACTATATGGCACATATAAACATTCCTTGACATTCCATAACACACCCTAGGACTTCCTAGCATGCTTTGTCACTCCCTTATTGGCATGCATGACACTCATTGATGACACTCCCTAACACACCCTCTTATTCATTCATTTCCATGCATTTTGACTTGGTGCTCGCTTATGTTTCCTTGGCACTCCCTGGCATGCACTAGCACTCTCTAGAACACTTTGGCAATGCTCGACACAACATTCTATAACATTTCCTAGCCATGCCCCTCCTGAAAGAGGTAAAGTCCTAACTTATTAACCCTATTATGTGTTCATTTCCTTGAATTTTGTAAACTATGTGATCCTTTTTGCTTTCCTAACATTTCTTGGCATGCATTGGAACACTATCACACTTGGCACATCTTGCTATGCCTTAGCATCTATCATGTCTTGGCATGCCTTAGCACTTGGAACATCTTCACATGCATTGGAATGCCTTGGTGCTATGTACCATATATTAGCACACCTTATGCTCCCTAACAAACCTTGGCACTTCCTAGCATGCCTTGGCATTTCCTAGAAATATGACTTGTCACTCCCTCCTTGGCACACTTCACACTTACTAACATTCATTGACACACTACCTTAATTTGTTATTTCGACGTATTTTGACTGGGTGCTCCCTTGTGTTGCCTTAACACTCCCTAACACTCCTTTACAACACCTTGACACTCCTCAACATACCCTATGCCACTCCATAACATGCCCTAGCACTCCCTAAGACACATTAGCACAAGTTGACACATGTTAGCACTTGAAAATTCTTTTCATGCATTAAGATTCGATGAGATTATTCTTTGTGCATGTGGGATTATTACCAATGAATAAAAAAATTAAATAACCTCTTGGTGCACCCAAATTGATATAAAATATGTCAATAAGTAAGGAGATATGTCTAGATCAAAAGCATTGAAAGGACAATTATTGAGATTCATAGATTTTACATTTTGTTCTCTACTAAACAAGGCCTTGACACCATAAACACAGGGACTAGATCATGAAAGCCAATTTGAAATAGATCTTATTAAGCCTAAAATGTAAATGTGCAAGTGATCAGATAAATATCAAAAATGTATTATGTGTCAACATCCTATGCATCAAATGAAATAAATGGACACAATTTAGAAACATCTATACCCTTTCTAAGTCAACAATATTTGGTGAATGATACACTTGATAGTATTTTATTAGGATGTGTGCAAGGGTACATGGAAAATATTAGAGCTAAGAACACAACAAAGAGTTCTTTGCCCAAATTTCCCTTAAATCCATGAACATTTGCCATCTATAACAGAGAAAATACACTAGTTTCTAGGAGATAAACAAATTTCTGAGTCAAGCGCTAAATGTTTGAAGTTTTAGTCTAAAGGATGCCACTTTGATTTATATGAAATGCCATGATATGAAACTAGGTTTGTATGGTGAGTGCCAACAATCAGAAGAAACAACAGGTTCAAATGACAAATGCCAACATGACAACATACTATGTTAATCACACGATACCCTAGAAATGATGAAACTGAAACAAAGAGAAGAACACTTAGTGCCCATATGAATTCCATGCCAAGAAAGAAGCAACCAAGTGTTAAAAATTGAGTGTTGATTGAGCCCAAAACTCCAATAGAGAGCACAAAAATGTCGAGCGTCATTATTTTCCAAGTAAATTTCTTACAATATGTTTTGGTCATCATCACAGTTCTCCGGGTGGAGACATAGATGGAATAGATGATACCCTTTTTGGAGAAAAATTCCATCATCTTATCAATGAGAATATACCTAGAAATTTATACTGCATTTTCTTCATTCGTTTTCAAATATTTTTAATCATCTTCAGTATTTTTTAAACACCTATATATCATGCAAAGACATATATCATGGAATGGAAATTTTGTTTTATAATCCCTTATAGAGGATCCGATCGCACATTTATGACATAAGAGCTCTTAGTTTTATGCCAAAATAGATTTAAAACATACCTCAACATGCCATAATCAAGGAGAAGTGGGTGAATTTTGTAATGTCTAGATTAATGTTCTAGAAAGTCCCTATACTTTCCCGCTGTATTCGTCAAACAACTAATCAAAAGCATCCTATACATGAGTCGGAAATGTGAAGAAGATGGAAAGGGAAATATCTATTGAAACTATAATCAAACAAAGATTTGTATAAATGTTTAGCAAGAGCACAATATTTCTACACTAGATCACCTAACAAAAGAGATATGGAATCTAAAGATGAGCCTATGCCTTCAAATAATACTCATAAAACTCATCAACTTGTAATGGATGATGTGGTTGAATGTTGTTTGTCCAGTAGTTGTAGCATTTTATCCTATATTAGTTTTAACGGGTGTTTTAAACATTGGCAAACATTGAAGGCCACGTCGCGTCTTCCATGTTACATCAATGGGATTTCAATTTTGAACATACCCTTTTTCAAATTTAATTTAGCACCTTCACACATGCTCTTGCATTTTCTTCATCATCATGTGTTCCAACTCCATTGATGCATTTAGGCATCTTTTATCAGACTCAACAATTTTTTTTTTTTAATCATTTATGTGTACATTCGCATGCTCTTGACAACCATCTTCAGCTTCTACACCTATTCCTGGAAGAGATACCTATGTTGCAATTCATATTCCTTATCTTTCACAAACAAATTAAAGGATACTTACTTCTCATTGAGATTTTTCATGAGGGAAACAATTGTTTCTTGTATTATTTAATAGATTTTGCAGTTGTAGTGCAAGTACTTTCTTTCTCTGTAATAATGGATTCAAATTGTTTCTTTTCGTCTTCTCCTATTTATAAAATAAATATAAAACATTTTCTTCCTCATATTCTTAATTCAGTTACTTCTTTTTATTTCCTCGCTTCTTCAATATCCATCGGTGGAAGTCGTAAGAACCATATTGGAAGTCGTGAAACAATTTTATACTCTGTCAAATATTTGAATTTGTGAGAGCGATGGCTCGATAGAGAAAGTTTACACCTTTCAACTTGCACAGCTAGGGAACCTTTTTATTTTTTCACACCAGCACAACTACCACATAGAGGTCGCACATCCCTCTAGGTTCTCTATAAGCCCATGATTCGACTTACCCCCTTTAGTTGTAACTCATAGAATTCTTCCTCTTTTTACATTCTTCCATCAACGGTATTTTCCCTTTGGATGAAACTCGTTTATAAATTTTTTGTTATGCTTTCATTGGTTCTGGGTCACTATAATGGAAGAGTTCCATGTGGTTTATTATTACAGGTACCTAGTGTAGAAGGCAACATTTTTGTGATGTCAGTTGGTAGAACAAGGATTAAAGGAAGCATGGCATAGGGTTTTTTGGCTCCACTTACTAACGAGGTCTTATTTCTTTTTGTATATTTTCTCATGGAGTGTTTTCATTGGTGGGCTTCTATTCAAAGCAACAACATGGGTATAGCTGGAAATTTGGGTCCTCACACTAACATCACTAATTTTTTGCTCTTTCATTAGTTTGGGTTCAAATTTCTTTGAAGTTTTATCATTTCCACCTTTGTCCCCCCGCAATCTTGTCTTCTTTCGAAGATCCAGTTGCTTATGGGTCGACAATCGAGGTTTTCACCTTGGGGTTATTTTCCCTGTTTATTACTCCTCAGGGGTTACCGATTTTTGTTATAGAGCCCTACCTTTGCTATATTATTCGATGGTAGTTGACAAACTTGAATACCCTTGCTGCCAATGTGCTCTATTCCCCCTCCTCACCTCTAGCTCTCTCTATCCCGCTTGTCCGTTTTGAAGAATTTCTTCCTTCTAGTTCTCTAGAAATCGCTCCTCCAGTTGAGACTCTCGTCTCCATTACTTTTTCTTCTCCCATAGTCCCCCCACCGATCTCATATACAGCTCATCCCTTGACCATAACCTCCCCACCCGGCCCCCCCACATGATCCCATTCATTCTCTTCAAGTCGACCCCCAATCTGGTACCAGAAAAGAAAAGAAGGACCAAGTCTCCTTAATTTTGGTTGATAGGATTGAGATGCATGAAGTCATTCAAATGTATGAGTTTTCATTGGTGGATTGTGCTCATGGTCGTCATTTTAGTGGATATGAAAATGGATGACAAAGGAGTGGGGGCCTCACATCAACGTACTATTAACATTCAAGATACTGGTAAGAGGTTGGCTCATTTTCTTCTTCATAATTCTGAAGAGGTTCATTGGGATATGAATAAGGTTTGGAGTATACACTCTGCCACTTTCATGACTAAGCATTGGACCTCTATTTTTTATCCCACTTGGGAGAGACTAGACAAGGACCCTATTTTGTTCAACTTCTGGAACTAAAAGTACAATTTTGGTCAGAGAAGTCTCATGGGGAAATTGGAAACAAGCCGACAGAAAGTTTGGAGGTCGAAATCACTTTCAAAGGCTCTATGGAGATGGATATGGCAAGGGTATTTTTGAATCTGGATATCAAAGACAAATTATGGGGTAAAATGAAACTCCAACATCAAGGCATCACTTCTCTTCAAACTTTCAACTATGAGGGCATCCCCTTCAAATGCCATATATGTCACATTCACAAACACAATGCTTCAGAATATCCATTAGGGTTCCATGGAAACAAAGGCAAGTGCAAGCCCTCATCTCCCAAGATGAAAGAGAAATGATTCGTCCTAACGGTGACAACTCCTTGCGTCTTTTCTGCAACTGTCTCAACTGTCCCTTTTGTCTCGATGACTTTGACACTAAATCTCACTACTACTATTCCTATGATCATTGATGGGGCTTCCACGAACCACAAATATGATCAGCCACAACTTCACTTGGCCACTACTTCCACGATGCCACGCTCGGGTCCTCTCCCTTTATTTGTTTCTTTATCTTCTATTGGTAGCTTTATTTTGGATTTGGGGAAGATTGGAATTCAAAATAACATGAACTCCCTATATATATGTTATTGAAAGCAATTATAAGTTTTTGTGGCTAGGGTCATGTGGTCTATATCAACTTATTCAAGGAGTCATAGAAGTTCCATCACCTGGGTGGGTGACTTCAAGAACAAACTGAATCTACTTTCCATTGTGGCTAATAATTGGTGATTATTAGGGTGTTACGAAAAAAGGTATTGTAGGAAATTCTTATGTTTTTTTGATAACATGATTAAATCCTATGTCAAATTCCATTTGTACATGTTGAGAACTTTGACGGTGATGATACAAATGTCTTGAAGTCAAAACTTAAAAAGTTTATTGAACTTAGTTAATCCAATATGGGTGTGAAATTATTTTGTTAAAGTTCACAATTCTAGAAAATAAAAGAAAACAAATGAATATCCAAGATGAATGTTGAATCCATAATTTGAAGATGTATATAAAGACACCAAATACGTTCATGACCCAAGAGAAATATGTAAGGAAAAATCTTTAGTCACATGTACCATCATCTTTTGTTGGTTATTCTAGCCTTACGATGAAACACTCTTTAATGCAAAGGCCATCCTTGGGCTTGCCTGGCATGGCCTATTGTAGCTAAAGGGAAAATATAACAAGAGGTTGTATCTCATCTAGTTCTTAATTGATGAAAGGTTGTTTAATGAATGTGGTGTCACGAGTCCTTAGATTAGTAAGTATAGAGTGCAAGACCAATTTGTATGCGTTTTATATCTATAACATTTTCCCATAGAATTAGTCGGAACTCTATTTGGCTACATAGTTTTCTTGATAAATGGAAATATGTTCATAAATTTCCTTTTTGTTCAATGTTTATAGTTAGGTTGATGTTAGACCCTAGAGTATAATAAGTTCCTGATAATTTTTTGTGGTCCCAATGTTTGGTCAAAATGTATATTTGATTTCCAATTCATATGTTGTTTGAGATGAAAATCCTATAAGTAAATCATAATGGATGAGAATATATGAAGAATTTGTGGTAGAAATGCTAGAAAGTTTCTATGACAAATAACTAGTGGTTGGTTATTATAGTGGTGAAATATGAATTGAAGCAATATTGTTTGACACCTAGTTTTAATGATATATATTTTGAAATTATGAGTTTGCAAGAGGGAGGACATAATGATTTTTTATACATAATAGAGAATTTTTGGAATTTCATCCAAAACCATGGCAATGATATTCCTTGTGGTAGCAATGGATATTGGTTGGAGATGGAAAACCAAGGTGCACCTTTTATTATATCAAATCAAAACTAGGACCCTATGGAAAGATGAATCATGCCTTTTATTTGGAGGAAGTCTGACATGGTTTGTGTAGATTATGTATATTAGTTATTGATGCTTTCTATCTTTATGTTAGAGTTGGTACTTGGAAGGAGTACTATAATAGCATGAGATATTATAAAATATTCTACTTATTTCCTCCGCGTTATGGATCATGTAAATAGTATGTAAACATATCCATGTATGTATTATGTAAAGGGAAGATCATTGTATGACTATTGTAAGAATGCATACCCATTATCCATGTGTCCTTGATGATTTATATAACTTATTTAATGTAGTGCACAACCTCTAATAGAGTATGGGTCATATGTTAGTTGAATTCTTTATGAGTGGATTGTGTTGGTTGTAAACTCTAGGGGCTGTGATAGGCCAAAAACTAAAGTTTCCTATACATTTAGGTGGATTTCACTAAGAATATGAATGAGCCATTTACTTGAAGGAGATCTTAGTGGGTCAGTAGTTGCAATAGTTAGGTACCCATGTGTTAGTTGATTGCCACTCCTTTATGTGGGTGCTGAAAATTTGGTAATGTATACATGATCGAGGAATCAAACACAAATGCCAAATTAGATCATATATATAGTTTATTGATCAAGAGTTTCTTTGATGAATTGAACCAATGGAGGATGATGATGAAGACTTACCTAACAAATATAAAGATATGTCCAACTCACTAAGGGTGAAAGTTTGGATTATTATTTAGATTAAAATTTCAAAGATTAAAATATTTTTATTTTTTTAAAATATATATCAAGTAAAAAAAAGCACATTAATCTTACATGAATTGCATTCTATCACATGAATCCATAGGTTATTCATCCATTGGTACCTATGGGAACCCATGAAAAAGGAACTCTTTGATTAGGTATCTGAAGATTTAGACTGGAGATCTAGACAATTTTCCTTGTTACTACTCAAACAAGCCACATTGGGAGAAATAAATGGCAAACAATTGAGGTAGTCCCACAATCCATATGGATCCATATGTTTATCGAGCATGTTCACTTTAACATATTGATGTCCCTTTTAGAGATGGTGTACTAATTACTCTCTATAAAATAAAGATTAAAAATTTAACCACCCATATGTTTTTTATTATTTTATCATGATGGGAAAAGAGTACAATGTCATGTATGAAAAATAGTATCCAGGTATCTCCACTCTGAAGGAGACACGAGTGGACTAAAATTGACCGAAGAAAAAACAAGTGCATGTGATATATGGTTTCTTATACCAGTGCAAAAGACAAACATAGAGGCGATATATGCATTTTTTGTGGCCCAGAGGAACCTAGCAGCCCGCCTGACACATAACTACTAGTAAACCTTTAGTGGGCTATGATATGTCCTCCTCCCTGTAGCCCAACTCTCAACAAGGGCGATTTAAACTTGGGTCTCTCCAGTTTCGATGATTTCAAATATTTTGGATTACCTACAATATCACCTCCATCTACTTTTATGAGCTTTCCTTTGCACCTTTTAATACAATTACTAGATAAAAAATTCGAATTAAAAAGGCTAGTGATATTAAATCACATTGGGAAGAAACAAATTTAAATGCCATCCAGAGGAAAAAAATTGATTATATTTCCTTTTTAATTAACTATCTCACTTTTTTAAACCTTCACATCTTTGATCCAATTCATGGCAATCAAAGGTTTTTTTCCCTCCTATTTCCTACTTTCAAACCTTCTATCATTTATGTAATTATAGTTTTGACTCCATGTCATGCATTATATTTTAGCTAAACCAAGAACTGAAAATTGTGGCTCTATATTCACCATACTCAACCTGTCTATCATTCAATTACAGAGGAGCATAGTAGAATAGTTGCGCCTGCTCTGTGTTCTCATCAACAAAGATGATGCATATGTTGGGTAAGTAGAATAAAGTAATTCGATCTCTATCCTCCAAGTTTGACTCCTACCGTCACTAGCTCAACTAGCCCAACTAGATAGTTGAGTTAGGTGTAGTGTGTTGACAAGGAAAAGTTTAGAATGAACATGATGCCTTGCTACTCTTCAGCTAGTCAAAATACCTATCAGTTTCATTTTTTTCATTAGCCAAGGGCACATGTACTGAGAGGTTGAGTTCTTGACACATTTATTGGGAGGTCGAGTTCATTTGGATTGGACGCGGAAATTGTTCAGTATTAGTAGAATGATGTTTAGCAAAAACTCAGTTACTAGAAGGCCAAGCCCATAAAGTATTGTGACTATATTTTTGAAGAGGTTAAATCTATGTGGGATGTGGATTTGTTATTATAGGGTTCGAATTATTGAGCCAGGATGAGATCATTGTTTTCTGAGGTCGTACACTAACACGAAGAGTAGCATAAGTTGTTGAGGGTTCCAGTGTTTTGGAATACTGTGTTCAACTTCTTCTACAAGACAAGTTGTTTCATTATTGCCATATCTATAAGTCAGGTTCAACAATGCATTGTAAATCTTCAAATCAAGCTAATAAGAATCATCATTTTGTCCCTTTTATATATCTATTGCATGTGTTCATTACTTTGTCTTTCAAGCATTTGACGAAACGTTTGTATTTGAAATGTTTGAAGAAATGCATCAAAGAGCGGTTTAAACTTTAGTGAACTAAAACCAACATATTTTAGCATCAAAAAATTACATGACAATATCTTCCTTTATCTTTTGGAATTTCTTCATGATCTCATTGTCCCATTTAAGATCTTAGTCCTTCAACAAGTTTTATATGGGTTTGGTAATCTCTACAAATTTTATTATGTACCTATTGATGAAATTTATTCTATCAAATGACGGTTGCACTAGTTTCTTGCTTCTAGGTAATAGGATTCGTTGAATTGCTTCTACTATGGTTGGATTGATCTTGATGCCTTCCTTTGACACTATGTTTCTATGGAGCTTTCTTTCATAAAATCTAATGACTGACTTCTTTGGATTTAAGGATATCCCATACTTTCGACATCCATGGAAAACCTATTCAAGGAGATGGCCATGGGGACTTTTTTTAGGACATAGATTACCTTAGGGATTCCCCCCTTCTATTGGAGAAGAGCTAACCTAGTGTGAGGGAAGGTACCATTAAGGTGACATTGGTAGTATTTCTAAGTTTCCCTTGGGGTTTCACATTTATAGTTATGACCTTTTATCTTAAGTGAGAACTTGGGTTGTAACATTTTGACACTATTGCCAAGGACAAAGCCCATTTTATCATGTCCTGAATTTTTTACATTCATGTATTGATGATCATATAGCTACAAGTTGTAAATTTCATCTAGTGACTCTCCGTAAGGAGGTTGTCTTGAAGAGATATTCTACAATAGCATCCTCATATGTAGATTGAAGAACTAGAAAGATATTATAGAATAAAGGTACACAAACTAGCATGTCAGTTACAAAAGTCAAGTAGCTCAAGTATCTAGTTTGTTCATGATATAAGTTCCTTATTTTTAATAGATATGGCCACACCATATTTAGATGGAATCTACAAACCACTTGAATTCTCTCAAATTAATGAAGCTCCACATGAGATTTTAGAAAATGCCATTGATAGCATTCCTACATTCCAAGGAAATAATGTTGTTTTTCCCTTGAATCATTGGCCAAAATCAGGAGTGTGACATTTAAAATGAGATGATAGAGACACTTAGATGTCACCACAAATTTGTTTGCATTGTCTCTTGTGGATGATGTTGTGGAATGGTGATTTCCTAATAATTAATTGAATGCGTGGCCCCCTTTGAAAATACTTTCCTTGAGAAACAGGGAAAAAAAAAAGATAATAGATATTTATTGGTTCATCTAAGTAGTGCTAAAGGAAATAAGAATGAAACTATAGAAGAGTTTAATAAGTGGCTTACCTGGATTGTGCAATAATCACCGTGCAAATATTAAAAGTCTAGAGGCAACCATCCTTATATATTATCTTGATTCAATTGATGGAGAGATTGGTTTCCAAATCAGAGAAAAAGATCCCCAAAATGTTAGGCTAGTCCAAATGTCATCAGTTAAAATTGTGAGGAATATGACCATTGCTAGTAAAACAAATGAACCTAGTTCTTGAAGTGCAAATATTTCCTGAGTTGAAGGAAGACCTTGAGTGGTTAATAAAGTTGATCATGATCTTACTCCTGCTTTTGTAACAATATTATTAGAACATATTAGACATATGGAGTCCATATTTACCAAAAAAAATGTATCCACTTAAAGTAGATTGGTAAAATTGGAGAGAGATCAATAGTGAAATGTATATCCAAGAAATGGATAGCCCATGGCAATGGAAATTAATGTTATAATTCAATTACTGGTTTGTCTTTATACCACTAGATGGCTGTGAAGCCTCCTGAAGTATGTAGCTAATAGTCGAAATACATGACAATAAATATATTGATAACTATGATGAGAGTAGTTGAAACACTAATATAGTAATGTGAGTTTATTTCCACTCCAATGAGAATCAATTTTTCATGTGTTAATGGCTTCATGAATTTGCGATTCAAAAGAAATAATGTTAATAAAGTATGTTGATAATCCACGCATGCATTGGGAAAAGTTGAATCTAACACCCCTGAACCATCTTGATTTCAATTTATTCTCGTACTATAATGGTGATACTTCTTCAGCATGTGGGTAGTGGCCTTAGTTAGTTTAGAAGGAAAGCTACAATCCTCTGTTGAGAAATCGATTAGGGTAGAAAGAATACAAATTTATCTTATCTTGACAAATTACTTGTGATGTTATTTTATCTTTTCTTCTTTTTTATTATTATGTTCTTATCATAAAATAATTTCTCAAACACTGAATATTACAAGAAAGAAAGGACACAAGATATAGGCTCCAAGCCAAGGAAAAGCCCTTCCAAGGGGAAAATGTAGAAATAACTTATCCTCTTATAGAATCAATTGAATTGAGACTTCCAGGACTCAAGACCAAAACAAGACATCCACCAAGAACCAAGCCAAAAGTCAAATAGGTCTTCTCCAAGACAAAATAGAGTCCCCAAGGACAACGAAGCAAAATCTCTTCAAATCAAGGCTAGAGTAGCCTTTCAACCTCCCAAAGAAGCTCTGCTACTTTTCTTGTAATTCTTGGACTTATAGGACTTATAGAGTACCTAGAAAATCTAATTAATTCGCATGTGTGAGATGTAATAAAGACATTTTTAGAGATCAAACTTTGTTAGGGTTTGTTTCTCCTTTGCTAGGGCTTTCCTTTCCTTCCAAGGCCTCCACTCTTCCTTTCCAATTATAGATTGAATGTGAGATATGTACATCAAATTTGGTTGAAATTTCTCCCTTAAATAGCCTTTCCAAGAGGCTTGAATAATACTCTCTAGGCTCACTTCATGATAGCTGGCCAACATGGTCTTGAGATTCATCTAGAATATTCTAGAGACTATATAATAATTATTTTCTTGATACAAGTGCCCAATATAGTGTTTTAAAAAAAATCACTCTCTGACTTATATAAGTCCTAGAAGCATTAATAAAATTCTTGACCTAATTGACAAAATACTTGAGTGTGAAACACTCCTTCTTAACTAGGGAGGTGTTCATAATTGTCCAACTATTACAAGGACGATACTCACTTGAAAAGTTCTCATAAGAAGAGTTGGATTGGTAAGAAATATTTAAGCATAAAACTCATAACAAACATTGTCACATGTTATTATTGCAAGGCCTTGAATAAAATGCTCTATTTTTCCACAAGATAAGAGAAAAATGTTGGGAGGCTTTACATGGGACATCGCACTACCTATCAAGGCACATACCCCATCTAGATTTTCACAAGGTATGTCCTTCTAGGACTATTCCTATCTTCGGTTCCCAATCTGGAAAGAATATCTATCCTCTTCAACCACTCTTATCTTGGATACCTTGTCTAATCCTCAAAGAGTACCGATATACAAGAATACTTCCCTATATTGGATTTCTAATCCTCGAGGAGTACTAGTCTCATATGCTTACCTAATCCTCCAGACCCCATTCTATTTTCATGAACTTCACTAGATGTATGATTGTTAGTCTCAGCCTAGTGCATCACACATTAAGTAGAGAACCATATCCATCATCACTACCTCTTAGGGAGGAATGTCCACCATCACTTCCTCTCAACCAGAGAGGAGATTCTCATTCCCTCTCATACTTATGGAATATTTCCAATCTCCCTCTCAACTAGGGAGACTTGACCATCATGAACTACTTGTTCTTCATTAGAGATCATAGTAGTAGCTACATGGGCTCCTCCTTTCACATCATTATGTCATTTGTGGATTTCGACCTACCTAAAGATCACAGAGCCTTCCTTTTTCATATCTTCTCATTGAGACAAGGTTAACCACTTTCCACATAACTTGATCATCATTAGTTGTATCCTCTTAATTTAAACAATGTAGATCTTAGTCATAGCTCTCTCTAACCATCATGAAAGTGATCTCCTTTATGAAAACATGGTCATCGAGCTATATCAGTTCCTGCTACCTTACTAACTAGTGCGATGTATAGATGTTTTCATACATTCCTTTGGGCCATAATGCATATGCTAAAGTAATCAATCAATTCATACATTGAATTGTAACCAGACAATTCCCAACTGTCTCATGAATCCTGCAACACATATTTCGAGGTAGCAGAGTCATATACCAATAAGGACATCAATATAAAATCAATATTAGAGTTACCATGATATATTCTTCATCAAATATCTTGTTATGTATTTCCTTTTTTTCAACATCTTTCATCATGGTTCTTCTTCATTCTAGAGTACTTTACATACTCCTAACCATCCACTTATCAACATGGATTTCAAACAAGTCACATATATCAGAGTTTCTACAATTTTATCTAAAGTCAGCTATCTTCCATACTTTAAGAGACAATATTGGATGTTGATCTTCATTCTCAACTATCATTTCCTCAACCAGAAGAGTCTAAACTTCAAAACATATCGTGCTTATGCAACCAAGCATATTCTTGCAACTTGGTCTTCCTATAATAATATGAAAACATGAATCAAGTTTACTAAAGAAGAATTCAAAACATGCATACCTCTTTCTTCATCCATTCATCTAGTCCCAAAATGCTTCTTATCATGAATATGAGACTTCCTCCATGCTACAATTGTACCTGTAAATTGCTAGCAAGCTAGCTCTCAAAATCTGACTATAGAATATTACTGCAATGTCATCATGATTCTTCTTCTACAAATTGAAGAATCTCTCATGATTTCTTTCTTGTATAGGATCTTTGAGATCCTATATTGCTATGACATGATACAAATAGTTGTTGCATGCATTGGTCCCACTACTAGATGACTTCATTTATCAGTACTTGAATTCCTCATATTCATACACTGCTATCTATGATCCCAAAACTAATACTTCTACCAATGCATCTAGATGATATACTCTCCAAACTGTAAACCTCATTATGACGGAGCTAATAGAAGAGATCCTTGGGATCTTCAACCTTAGGCTTCTTTTCAAGTCATTTTCCTTCTTCAACTAGATGAACTCCATCCCTTTCCTTCTTAGGACTATCTCTCTTGAAGTGTCCATACTCATTACATACAAATATTTATATTTTGGATATATTTATCTTATTTTGATGAGGTTGAAACTTCCCAAACTTCCCTTTCTTCGACTTCTTTACTTTAGCAGCAATGGCTTGAGACTTACCATTGCGATCAATGTCATCCTTTTCCTTCAATATAGTCTCTTCCAAGATGCATTGAGACCATAAATCATCGAATATTGGAGTGTGCTTCCATGAGTATATACTAGCCACAAAAGTGTTCCATTTGAGAGGTAAAGCATTGAGAACACAGGTTGTCAATTCTGCATCTGAAACAATTTCTACAAGAGATTGGACTTGATCCTTTAACTGAGATATCTTCACAAGGTATAAGTAGTTGTCTTCATCGTAGGATAGCCTTGTCTTGTGCAAGTGACTCCTCAAATATATATTATGTCCTAAAGTTCTTACTACATATACCTTGGTCAACCTGTCATAAATTTATTTTTCCTTATCCAATTCTACAAAAAATGGAATAAGGTGATCCTTGATTGATTCAATAAGGATTCTTTGATCCCTTGTTTCATCCTTGAAGTATTTGTTTGAATATTTGGTATTACTCTTATCTGGTTCTATAACTTTGCCTAGGACATGGTCCATGACATTGTTTTCCATGAGGATAAGATCTATTCTCTTCTTACATGCTTGGAAATTGGATGTCCCATCAAGATTATTTCTTTCTTTGCATAATGAAGGCAGAGTATTAGAAGCTTGATCATAGATATCAATAAAAAACTTGAATTGGATGATGCATTCAAGGTTCACTTCAATTGTAGGCTTTCTTCAAATGGTCCCAAGACTAAGATGCCAAGTTGTTGCTCATTTTGTCGTGTAGTGAGGGTACAATGTAGTTACCACTACATTTCTTCTAACTCAGCCTTATTCTTTTCCAAATAATTGTGGATGCCTTCTCATCAACAAATATTTAATTCATTTCTTTAACAATTGATTTTGTACTTGTATTAAGGCTTTTGATTTGTGCAAATACTCTACAACTTTGGCCCTCTGGTTAGGGCTTACAATAGTCACTGCAAAAACCTTGAGACTAGGCTTAAAATACCACTCCAATTTGAAATCTCCTTTTAATGTCAAGTTGACTTCTTCACTGGCTTAAAGGACTAGTTCTAAGCCACTATAGGCCTTCCAAAATCAAGGCTACAAAACTAACCTTTCTTGACACGTGGCACAAAATCTGTAAGCGAGGTTA
This sequence comes from Pinus taeda, assembly GCA_000404065.3. Taxonomy (NCBI): domain Eukaryota; kingdom Viridiplantae; phylum Streptophyta; class Pinopsida; order Pinales; family Pinaceae; genus Pinus; species Pinus taeda. The sequence goes on along the minus strand of APFE030536026.1, from coordinate 29,613 downwards.
AGCCTTTGCTCGAGCTACTTGTAAAGGTTTTTAGGCCTCTTCAAATAATTCAGAACCATTGACTTTGTATAATAGATTTTTGTATTTGTTAGTTTATGTTCTAGCCTTATACTAGCCCTTAGACCCTCATGAGGTAGATCTGACAAAAAAATGATCTTGTTCATTGAGGCATTTGAGTTCACACACTTTCCTTTGATCCCATGTTCAACCTCTTTCTCTTACTTTACTTTCCTTTTGATTTACTCGGCCTTCAAGGCATTCACAAGGAACCTATTTTTCTTGACTTGGAAACCCTTGTCACTTAAAAAGAGAATGATATTGCATGCTCAGTTTCCTAATCCTAGTTAACAAATATTTCTAGTCTGAAAGTTTAGAACATTCCCTGTTTTGGTAATCACAATGCTCATTTTCTAATAGTTTGAACGAAATCATAGCCTTGGCCACAGCAGGGCCTTGGCATGCCCTGATTAAGCCACTCTCTGATTTTCTTGATGTAGGAGAGGTCAAATCATTTTATTTTACTTTCTTTTGTTATGGTCTCTTTCCCTCGTGACTAGACCTCAAATATGTGTCTTCAATTTCTTTCCACGAGATTAAGTATATCCCTCAACCATTATACTAATTCATAATTTTCACTTTATCACCTCAACAACTATTCTTCTTTTGAATGTGTGTTGTGTTGTAAACCTCACTTCAATAAGCTGTTTAAGAACTAGAAGCCTTGAAAAAAGGTTTTAAGGTAAGTAGAGGTTTAAGTTTTCCCAAATTCATTTGGATAAAATTTATTTATTTCATGTCAGGAGTGAGGGTCCTTTGCCTAGCCAAATCAGAGAATTTTCCATTGATCTAATATTTCCTCAACTTGTTGCAGGAACTCCCAAAGCCATGAAAAGTGAGAAGTTGAGTGATGGTGAGGCATAGTATTACTCTATATCTTTTGGAAATCTCTCAACCTTCAATAACTTATGATCATGTAGGTATCAAAGTATAATACCTCTTGTCAGAATATAGTGAGGAGTTTCAAGTTTGTGACTATGTAGGTAGACATGGAAATGATGTAATGTTTTCAACAACATAAAGAATGCTGTAAAAGACATTTAGAGTTGGTACATATTTCTATTCAAATATACATGTATAACTTATAATGATGATATCGTTCTGTTCTTAGATAATATCACTTTATGGTCCTATCATTATAATTGGAATTTCATTTTTAGGGTAGAGCCTATTATCAACAACATTTGCTCGGTTGTGCCCTTACAAGTGTAAAGGGTTCTACATTTGGTTATTGAAAGTGTCAAGTGCGGTAATGAAATCTGAAACAACATCTCTATGATTAGATGTAACTCTAGACAATCACAAAATCAAATTTCTAGATAGTCTCAAAATCATATTTCTTTAATTGAGAAGGTTGTTTCTTGATGTGCATTAACTGTTTCCATTTATAAATAAATTCTACTATGCGTAGATTAAGACACCAAACAGGGTCTCTGCTTTGTTTTCTAGCTCACAAGAGAAACGCCATGCTTGTGGAAATATTGTTTATCACATTGAAAATGTCATTATTTTTCAAACTTACCTTGTCCACCGTTAGCATTAGATTAGGAAACCTTACCATATACTAACTTCAAATAGAATAATGAATCTCAAAATAATTTCCTGCTTGAAACATAGAGAGAGGCACTTTTGGTTTAGTCACCAGTATGCCTTCATTTTGTTCATAGTCATTTGTTATTTTGTCACATGATCAACAAAGGGGTTTCTGAGAGTAACATCTCAACTCAAGATTAATGAACTATCTGATTGGACCTTCTCTTTTATTTTGTAGTTTTCTATGGAAGTGGTGGGATACTACAAGGCATGCTTTAAGTGTATGCATGGTGGTTGGGTTATAATTCCCTTGAAATATATTGCAATTGAGGGAGTATTTATTGCAAACATCATCATGCTCAACTCTTTGAAGATAAGGGCAACTACCAAGTATAGCTATCTTATCAAAAGTCCATATTTCAAAGAAGTATCGGAGAATTTAGTACTTGAGTGATTATGTAGCTGAAGTTTGATAAAATTATCCTTTGTGCAATTATCCCCATTTGTTTGTTATAAAGGTGCAATGTAAAATTTAGCATGACTATTGCGGACATTAATCTTTTATTTCAGTGATATGGTGTTTCATCAAAACCATTTTCAAATTACCTTTTGTAAATGGTTGTTTTATCTGTAAGTTGGAGTGTTTCAATGTTTATAATGACTATGGGGTTGGTACAACTAACTATTTGACTATTAGATGAGGTACATATACTAATTTGAGTTCATGCACAAAAGATATTGTTGTAGTTAAGTGGATATTAATGGCAATTACTATGATTCACTTACTTCTCTTGTTTAAAGTAATCTATGTTATGTTTTAATATTGATGTGAAAGTCTAGTTGAGGAAGATAGAATCAGGGGTTGTGCTAATCACTTGAGAATATATTATATCATTCAATGTATCTTGAAAAACATAGTTATTGAACATTTTCTCAGGTTTGAGATTTGTATTATTTGAAGGAACTTGAATTTTCCTATAAAGTTCTCTTATTGGTATTTATCTGTATAATTGCACTTTGATTTGGTACTATTCAAGAAACACATGGACATAATTGCTTGCTAAATAGGCATCATTAAATGTAATATGGTGAGATTTTTCAATTTTGTACATTGATGGATATGGGCTGCGAATTTACAATAATTTATATTAGAGAATTGTGTTAGCAAGATGTTTTGTTTTTTTTTGTTTCTTATGTTTACAGTTTACACTAAAATTTAAGAATATTTGATTCCACCAGTACCAAAATAATAGTATGCTACCTCTAGTTGAATATGTACCCTTACCATAATTTCATTGATATTACTTTAAGGTATCTCTTGATTTCAATATTCCTTGGAATGACTTGTACCTTACCATTAGAAAACTACTCTTGGGCATAATGATCAGAGATTTAGATGTGTTTGACTAGATAGACAGTTATGTCTCTATTTTCCACATGCCTTAGACATGTACATATCATTTATTTTGCTACTTCAAGGGTTGACATATTGCACGTAGATCCACATTAGGTTTGGATACAAAGTTCCTCGGTCAAGAGTTTCTTTTTAATTTGTTGACATTTTAAAGTTGCCTCTTAGATTATTCCCTTATGCACTCATGTTTTTGAGAGTTTGTCATGGATTTGGGAGGTATGGCATCTATTTGTAGGTTTAATTCTTGGTAATTTTATCATTATAAAGCTTACCACTTTTCCTTTCTTACCATTCTATTTTTTTCTTAATACCTGTCACACGGAATGAGTCGAGGTTGCGGACAAGATCGACCTTCCTAGTATCTAAAGATATCTAGTGACAAGCAAGCCAATAAAAAACTATCTTTCTCTAAATATGCAATAAAAAACAAAGGCAAACAAGTGTTTTAGCCCTACCTTGGGTCCAATGAAATTTTGTGGAAGCCTCGCTCCCTCGCTCCAAATGAGCTTCCTTGAAGTGTAATTCTGCAAACGCAAACAAGCAAACAAATTAAATAGCACCTAAAAAGCCAATGTCATAAAGCATATTCATCATAATGATCAAGGAGATTATGAAACAAACCACATAAGACAATTTGTTGAGAAAAATGAATCTGATTATATTAATTCAAATGAAAGAAGAACTTTACAACCTGTGCCTTGATGCTGTACAAGCTCCTCCCAGGGTCCAACAAGAAGTCTCCTCTACTTTGACAAGTTTCACTCACTTCCCAATGAAACCAAAAGGTATGTGATCTCTCCTCTCAAGTTTAACTAGGAAGTCCCAATTCCATCAGCATTTACCCTCAAAATGTTCAGCTTCTAACCTCTCTAGCAACTGACCCAATGCCTTAATTTATAGTGCAATGGAGGGAAGTTACTAGGTCCTCCTTCAAAGGGATAAAGCCCTCCTTCAAAGGGATAGCTCCTCCTATCAAGGGATTAGCTCCTTCTCTTTTTGGGATGCATGAACCACCTTGGAGCGAAATCCACGTCAAAATTCCTTCTAGAAACATCTAGAATTAACCCAAAGTGATTTTTTTAGAATAAACTTGCGCCTTTTTTACTTTTACAAGGGTACGCGCCCACCCATTTACAGACAGAGCGTGCAGATATGCAGGTAATATGAACAAAGGGTGCGGGCTCGCAGGCAAAAGTGAGAGAAAGTACGAAACCAGAGTTTTATTGATTTTCAATGTCTTTCTCTCATTTGCAACGCTTGACATGAAGAGCTAAGGTCTGAGACTTACTTAGGAGGCTAGTATAAGTGATGATAGACCTATACTGACTGCAAATAATCATGGTGACGATATTTTTGTGTAACATTACTAGCACGGTGAGTGGTCAACAAACAAATGGAATCCAAAGTATTAGAATGTGTTTCTTTTATCTTTGTGGTGGAAGCCATGGTTGGTGAAACCATGGAAAATATATAACTACTAAACTTCTAGTGACCACTCCCATCCTTGATTATGTAGCTTGTAGATGTACCCTGACCAAGTTTTTGATATCAAGGAGTGCTTGTTGCAAGTCTTTCTAGCCATTGACTAATATATGTCTTCCAAGTGAGAAACATGTGGCATGAAAGGGATAATATATGGTAATTTGTCTTTGCCTATTTACCAAAGTTTTTGCTAGCACCTAGCCCAGATTAATCCATATATATATATATATATATATATATATATATATATATATATATATATATATATATATATATATATATATATATATATATATATATATATTAATGCTCAGGTACCTGTCGGATATTCAACGTTAAGTTGCAACTGTTGAATATTTGAATCTACAACGACAGGACATATTGATAGATATATGAGATTATACTAGCAAAACAAATATTTGGTTCCATAACACTCTCGTCGTAGTAAACTATTATAACATTTATTATCTGACACCAAACCGTTGGACATATGACTCCATACAAATAGAACAAACCATTGGATCCCATCACACTAGACCAATATGATGTTGATTATTTTATGCTAAATATCTGAGGGAATGAAGGTATCAACATCAAATATCTGATGTCAAAGAATTGGATATTGAAACTCATGCTTGGTATCTTGGGGCGGTGGATGTATGATGTTAATCCCATTGCATATCTAACACCTGGTGGCATCCCAAAACTGACTGCAAAGTGTCAGATGATTGAATGCATTTTTGGCCATCTTGAGCATTGGATATTTGACGTCAGGCCCGTCAAATATATGATAATTAGTAAAGGGTTGACTATTCGACGCAATCCCATTGATGAAAATTATGACTCTAATGTGTCAAATAGACGATGACAATGAGTTGAATAACTAATGAATATACATTTGATTTTCACCCCATTTATACTAGCTCAGTATTTGGAAAGGTTTAAAAACTTATTGGTGTTTAGAAAATACTAGATGCATGCAAATGTGTATGGGTTGAGAAGGTGTCTCAAGGCCTTAAATGGCATGGATTGAGCCAAATTACCTAAATACTCTTTTTAAAGAAGATTTTCACTATGGTGGGAGCTAATGATCTTTGCAAAGTTTTTAGTAATTCCCTTGAAAATGTAGTTATAACCTATGCCACTCTTGTTAGAAACTCATGTATCCATGGTGATGGGACATCGAGTATGTAACCATTCAACACCCAAGATAATTCCACAACATGTGGATTTTCAATGGATAATCACCCATTTGCAACCTCATATTTTCATAATGACCACCATATTTCACAAAACCGCCTTACTAATAATGAGTTGGAAGGTATTCACAACATGGATGTAGCAACATGTTTCTTAGGATACACATGTAGAAATTTTGAATAATTTAACACATATTCAATGGAGATTATCCTGATCATGTACTATTGCGGAAAACATACACAATACATAAGCTCCTCTACGTTGATCATCAATATAGCAGCATCAATAACAATAAAACATCAAGAGCATTCACACATTAACACAGTATGTATCCCGGGGAAAGCATCTCGCTAAAAACCCCAACTATCTGTATATTAATGATTGAGTCATGTAACATTACACAGCATAATACTTCTCACAAGTATCTCCACCTCTGTTACACACAATACAGCTCAGATCTGAATCAATCACTGGCTCAAATCTCCTTTGCTGCTTGCCTGCCTCCACTGCGCAATCCTGCATGAGAATACTGATAAATGAATGATCCAAATTCGTATTTCCCTTGGATATACCACGAAATCCTCATTAGCATTACTCAATCCCTCTGATTGTGCAAATCATCATGCACAGCTATAGTCACAACTGATAGCAATCTGATCCTCTAACACCTGTCCCTGCTGAACTGAACATGCACTGACATGCAACTGAGTTAACTGATGTATTCTATAGTTTCATTATGAGTTAATAACTTGTGAATTAATTAATAACTAATTCACCCAACTCATCTCTAGTCTATTTGCCAGTTAGACTAAATACAACCAGTTTAACAAAGCTAAACTGAACACAACTCCATCAACTGCACCTCCAGTCCACTAAACTCAACTCACTTGAGTTCTAACTGAAGTCCTGCATGCAAATATTAGTCATCCCATAGGTAACCACGTATTTCCTTCTGGGATCTGCATGTACCACATCCGTAGCTCATCCTGAAGTGCTCCAAGAGAATAAGACAAAGTTTATAGTCTAAATATTATTATGAGCTAATAATATTTGACTGTTCTATATTTAGACTGAGCAATCACTCTGCTGTGATCTAAAAATAGAAGTCCATCTATTTTTTCCAACTTGATCAATCATCCATAAACAGCAACCTGCAATCCATAGACATGATCCATATGTCTAAAAATAGACATAGTCTAAAAATAGGCTTGCGCCAAAAATAGCCTGCGGGCCCACTTAGTGAAGGCGACTCTTTTCACTAAGCCCCATCATCTTGTTGCAATCTCAACACTCCCTCTCGACAAGATATGGATTATCAACAACCCCTATCCTGCCTTGGTGGTACTCGAATTTTCTCCTGGTGAGACCCTTTGTCAGAATATCAGCATCTTGATCCTCCGTTGGAATGTACGAAAGTAACATGATCCTCTGCTGCACACAATCTCTTATATGATGGTACCTGATGTCAATATGTTTAGATCTATCATGAAATACAGGATTATCCGAGAGTTTAATGCAACTCTGGTTATCACAGTAAATCACAGTAGGATCCAAATGAGAACCGAACAAACCAACTAGGATCTTCCTCATCCATATAGCCTCGTATGCAGCCAAACTCGCTGCCATATACTCGGCCTCCGCTGAACTGAGTGCCACGGATCTCTGTTTCCTCCTGTACCAAGAAACTGTTTTCGATCCAATACTAAAGACCCCTCCTGATGTGCTCTTTCTGTCCATTGGGCTCCCTGCCCAATCTTCATCCGTGAAGCCACATAGCTTCACCTCATCCTCCTGTCTGTACCACAAACCATATCCCGATGTGCCTCTCAAGTAGCACAATACATGCTTGCCCACCTTCGAGAAGAGCTTGGTAGGCTTAACCATAGCTTGTGAAAGTTGGTTAACTGCATAGCATATATCAGGTCGTGTATTGACCAAATACATCAGCGACCCCACCAACTGTTGATAAATAGTGGCATCCTCCTTCCTCCAACCTCCAGGAAGAGGAGTATCAACAGGCTTGCAGCCATGCATGTTGAACTTCTCCAATATCTCCCGAGCATACTTGCCCTGAGAAACAAATAGTCCACCACT